>CBVK0102594468.1:0-12733 GCA_900067695.1 Picea abies
GTATTGAACCAAGAAGGGGTTGTCCCTCATTCTATGGGAAGAAGGGGTTGAAGGCCTAGATGGATTGATGTTGGCTAAAAAGATAAAAGCCTATATATAAACCTTCCATATGATTCACCCAGGGATCCCCCAAGAAAGAAATGAAATGTTTCTCTGTAAGAAAAGGGGGACCCACAAGAATAAATGAATGCTTAGGGGGTTATTTGGAGGATAGGAGGTCTCATCATGAGATGGCCTATCATGATCATGGGTATCTAGCGGTACAACATTACCATCATCTGGCCACCAAGCCAAGGTAGTGGCTCTTAGTTGCACAACTAAGAGAAAGGGGGTCTCATAACGAGCCAACCTTCCCATTTCCGCAAGGTATTTGTGAGTGAAACTGTCATTATCTAGACACCATGCTAGGACAATGGCCTTCAACTCATACTTAAAACATGAAATAAATGAAGAATGTCAAAATTATGGGCTTGGAAAAATTTCATTGCAAACGAAGGTGCCACACCCCCTCTACAAAGGCACCCATGAATGAGACACTACAACCTCTTGTATGTCATGAACCTAATTACCATTGATTCTTGATCCTTAATCACTTCATCCAATTTACATGGCTTAGAGAGGGATCACTTGAGAAACACTCCTTGACCTAGGGAATATCTACCCAATAGGACACCTTGTCAACCCTCCCATATCCAACCTTGGCAAGTCCCATAATGTCTTTGAGAACTTACTTGTTTGACAGGGTAATATTTGATGCACATTCTTAGTTGGTTCATTTATTGATTTGATTTACTCATCAAGATATTTTGATTTGAGATCATTGGAGGGCTAGTTTATTTGTCTTTGTAGGACATAGTTGGTGGACAATTTTGGAGGAACAAGCCTAGCTTGGGCTTCCATGGGGATTGAAGCCCATAGGTTGGATGCTAGGGGCCCACATGATAGATGAGAGAGACATACCTTCAGATTCCTAGAAGACATCGTGTACAAATTGAACTAGCCCTCACATTCCAAACTTTTTTCCTAGGAGAGAAAAAATACCACCTTTGGAGGCATGACATTATCTAGGAGGGATAGGGTTTGGTGGTGAAGTTATTATTCATTGAAATAATGAAGTTTTGAGGAGAATGAGGCTTTGACCATGAAGAAATGACCTAGATTATTGAGATGTGGCTTTGGGAATCCTAACTACACTTCTCCAACACAAACGACTTTCTCCTAGTGTCAAAACGTCCCCTAAAGGGGTGGCGTCACCTTGAGTTAGGTTTTTTTTTGTGTAAAAGTAAATTCTAAGTGAATTTTTTAATATTATTTGTGTAAAGGGACAAGATTATGGTTTTTGACCCCTAATCTTGTGGTTTACCCTAAAATTATGTGGAAAAACTATTTTAGTGACATTTTGTATAAATAGAGATCATAAGATCTCACTTCATAACATAAATCTCCCATTGTGAGAAGTATTGGACTAGAATTTTCTCTCTCTTTGGATATTTTTCTCTCTTTTTCTCTTATACATGGATATCTCTTTGGTTATTGGTTGATGGAAGTGATGCACTATCCTTGGAAGGCGATTTTCTAGATATTGTGGTGGTTTATCTTAGATTTTTCCTTGAATTCTCAAGGCTTTTTACATAGTTCTATCATTTGTTATTCAAGTCAAGGTTATTTTGCTAGAGATAGGTGGGAATTATAAGGGCATACACCCTCTTAACCTAAACCCTAGCTAGAGATACTTTCCTTGGGGAGTAAGAGGATTTACACAGTAAGAGGATTTACACCCCCAAGGAGGTAGTACCTATAGATATTTATTTGCTTGACTCAATTAACCCAATTATTAAATTCACTAGTCATTACTTGTTTCAATGGAGAAATAAATTGCTACCTTGGTAAACGTGAAATTTTCAAGTTTTAAAGTTGTCTCTTTGGGAAATTGTTCCTTGAGCCTTTGGCTCTCTTGCCTCATTTAGGCGCCCAATTTAAACCAAAAATTATTGTTTCTATTACAAAACCAACCTATATCCAATAGGGCTGCAGAAAACTAACCCTCTAACCCCTTATAACTCCTAAACTAACCCTAGGATTTAGCCCTAACTTTTCCCTAACACTCTACTAACCCTAGCACACCTATTGGGCTAGATAGAAGTGGTTTCCATTGGCTGATTTTTCTGATCTTAAGCTTATTTTTCTACAGCCAAAAAGCTGATATTATCACTGCAACAACCTTTTGTTTCATCCTTGCTTTTTGTGCTAGAGTTATTGCTTAATCATTGATGAGTTGTGCTAGCTTTTAGTAGCTTGTCTCATGTTTATTTTATCATATGCTTAGAACTTATATTGCAGCCTTTGCTATATTTATTGAGTTGATATATATCACTTACTTTTCTGCAAATAGGGAAAAAAATATTAAATTGCTTGCACAACTAACATATTACATTATATGCTTGGTTTTCTTTGTGTCTTGGGCATGTATTCACACTTGGAAGGTCACTCAACTCATTTGGAAACCCTTAAATCTTACCAAGACTCTTTCCCAAGATTTTCCTACCATATAGAATTGACCTCTAGGGACATCCACTCATACCTATCATCTTACATCTCAATCCCCCCTAGGGTCACCAAGGTTCCCCCCTTGAGGTGACTACCTCACCTCTAAAGTGACGAGAACACCTTCATAAGGTGACAGTGGGTAGGTGATCTCATATTTATCTCCAAGTGGTGGTTGGTTCAGGATTTTCCCAACCTACAACTTGTGCGATAACATTCCCAACTTCTATTCCACATTTGTGTTAACTACCACTGACGAGGAGCCCAATTTGGTTAGAGAGGAAGTCGAATCGAAAAAGGAGAAACTTTGGGAGGACGCCATGGTTGAAGAAATGGAATCCTTGCACAACAATGAGACATGGGATTTAGTCAAATTACCTTGTGGAAGTAAGACTGTTGATAGAAAGTGGGTATTCAAGAAGAATATGAATGAAACAGGTTAAGTCAAGAAATTCAAAGCTCGACTGGAAGTGAAAGGATATTTCTAAGTCAAAGGAGTTGACTTTGGTGAGATTTTTTCTCCCGTTGGAAAATTAACTTCCATTAGAGTACTAATGTCTTTGGTTGTAGCATTTGATCTAGAAATATAATATATGGATTTAAAGACAATGTTCCTGTATGGGGACCTGGAACATGAAATCTACATGAAACAACATGAAGGATTTGTATTAAAGAGAAAGAAATATTTGGTGTGAAAATTGAAAAGATACCTTTATGATATAATGTAATCACCAAAGATGTGGTATCAAAATTTCGACACATACATTCTTAGTTTGAGATTTGTGAGAAGCAAAGTTGATCACTACATATATTCCAAATAAGAAGGTGGGAGTTTCATATATGTAATGTTGTATGTTGATGACATATTGTTGATCAGAAATAACATGAACACAATATAGGAGGTGAAGAATCAACTATCTTCCAAGTTTGACATGAAGGATCTCGATACAACGAACTTAATTATGGGAATGGATATTAAGAGAGACCAGGTAGCTAGAGAGATCTGGTTGAATAAGAAGAAGTATATTGAAACAGTTTTGAAACGTACAACATGTAGGATTGCAAGCATGTAAAGGTGCCAATTCTTGTGGGAGAAAGGCTAACTGTTGAACAATGTCCAAAGACACAAGAAGAAATAGAGGATATGGAAAGTGTCCCCTATACAAGTGCTATTGGTAGCCTAATTTATGTGATGGTATGATCTCGACTAGACATTTCCCATGCAGTGGGAGTATTGAGAAGATACACGTCGACACATGGAAAGGAGCACTGGACAATTGTCGAGTGAGTATTCAGGTATTTGTGTGGCACAAAGGACTATGCAATATGCTACCAAGGGAAACCTAGAGTTGACAATGAAGTAGATGTGCATGGCTTTGTCGAAGGCAACTAGGATAGAGATCTAGATTGATGAAGGTCGACTAGTGGATATGTGTTCAATATACTTGGTGGAGCAATAAATTGGATGAGTAAGCGATAAGTAGTCGTATCCTTGTCGACAAAAAAATATGAATACATGGCATCCACTCATGGAATAAAATAAGTTGTATGGATGCAACAACTGTATTCAATAATAAGGTTTGAGTAGAGAGATATGAATATAAGTTGTGACAGTCAAAGAAAAATATTTCTGGAAAATAACCCAACTTATCATTTCAAGACTAAGCATATTGATGTACAATACCATTTCATAAGAGACATGGTGGAGAGAAACAAGGTTCTACTGGAGAAATTAGACATTTTGGAAAACATAGAAAACTCTTTGACCAAGTCTGTGAGTGATGTGAACTTCTCTTGGTGTAAAGAGGCAATGGGCATTGCTACCCTGGGTTTGTGAACTAGATTTCATGAATCTTCAAGTTTTAATAAATAAGACAACAAGTGGGAGAATGTTGGGTTGTTATATTCTTTGCAGTGAAATTCGAGCCAAGTTAAATCGTCTGGAAATGAAATTCGAAGGTCAAAGTGTTGGACCGAGAAAATTCAAAGTTGAAGTACTCAATAGCAAGTTGAATAGGTCAACAGGTGGTTTTGTGGCAATCGACTAAAGACCAAATGAAGTTTGACTGGTAGTCGACTGGTAATCTGATTGGAAGTTGACTGTAACAGAATCTTGAGATTCATGGGATTTGTATCCAATGATATGCGTGGATTTGTAACCAATTTTGGGTGCCTTTATTTAGGGGTTTTCCTAATGTAAATCCTATAAATAAGGTGTGTTGTAATCATGTTAAAAAGTTGATGGTGTAATGGTCTTCATGCTAATCTTTAGCAGAAGGTTGTTGGTCATGTAGATGTAAGACGAATTGGTTATAGGGTTGTCCTTGTGTAAAGAAACATGGTATGATGTCAATTATGTCTTAGGTGTAGACCAAGGTTAGGCATGTAACCTTTTATTTTGAATGAATAAGACAACAAGAGAGAAAGACGCTCAAGGAATGTTGGTTTTCCCGTAAATATTTCCAGGGTAAAATATCTGTGTACTATGTATTTGTTTTGTCATTTATTTTTAGATTAAATATTTCTTCCTCTCTTCTATTAGATTTAGTGTGGAAGTATAATTTTCCTCACACCTTCCATCAAGCCGATGGATTATTAAAATATGATACCTTCAATGATGATACCTTCAATGATGGTAATAGATATATGTTTTCAGTAGAAATGTGTTCATCCATTGGATCACCTTCCATCAAGAATATTGGGTCTTTTCTTCTCCTTATTATTATTGATGGCTTCTTCTATGCCTATTTATAATGGTAATTCATTCGACCTCGAGACCACCCATGACCTATTTTACACAATCTTGTTCTAGAAGTTCACCTGCAATGAGATATTAACATCTCGGTTCTCTTGGTGACTCCTTCCAAAAAATAATTCATATAAAAAAATCAACATCAAAAAGAAAAATAACAACTATTGTCTATAGGGTTCCCATGCAAGTGATAATCCCTTCCTTTGATACGATTTTACAACATATCAATAAATAATTATGAAATTCAAACACCAATTCATAAAACAACAATTTTGCTCAATTTCTATGGGATACAAGCTTCCCATCCAACCCTTATCATTGTTTGTCTAGCTTAGGGAGTTTTTTAAGGAAACATGAGAAAACATAGAGCATAATTCTTAATTCACTATTTGAAAATGAAAAATCAAAACCATATAATCTGAGTTATCAAATTAAATCTATCTCCTACATTAGTGATGTTTCAAAAATAAAATTCTTCTAACTAATATATAGTTTTAGCAAATCGTGTGACATTAGGTCCAATGACCTACTTTATGGGAATCTCTCTCCCTATACTTTAAGCTTCTGGTTGGCCTAGTTTACTATGCATGTACCTTCATATGATCCCTCTTATTCCCTCTGAGTTGGAGACATTCCTTTTAGTACCCTTCATCCCCCTTCTACATCAAATTGGTACCTGTGTCATTTGCAAGGGTTTGGTTGGGGTGTATTTCACCCAACCCACTAGTTTCTTTAGTCATGGAATGCCCCTATCCTAGATGTATTAACTTGGCTAATGTGTGGTATCCCTTCAAAGCTCTCTAGTTAAGTTTTTTTATATTAGTCTTCTTCCTATTGTCATATAGGAGAACAATTTTTCCTTCTGTAAATTCACACCTCTTAAATTTTCTATCATAATACCATTTCATCCTACCTTTGGTCATTACCTATTAAAATTTTGAACACAAGTTGTCCTCATCTAATGTTTCCAGTTCCTATATCCTATTCTTCATTGATTGTGAGTTTCCCACATCTCCTCCAATGGTATCCTTAATGAGAGAACCCAATATTACATAGGCATTATTACTTCTTTTCCAAATGCAAACCTAAGCAATGTTTATCCTAACCCTTTTCTCCATGTTGTCCTATATGCCCATAGTGTTACATGTCGTTTGTTTGTTGAATTTGTTCTTCGTAGATCAAAAAACTTGGTAAGTAATGAGACTAATATCTTATTGGTTCTTTTTGATTATCCATTTGATCTAAGGTAACTTGAAGGTGTTCATCAATATGAAATGTGTTCCCAGATATGAGTAATATGAATTGGGCACCCAAACTTGCATATTATCTCCTCGAATAAAATATTGGAAATCAATTTTTTCATGGTTCTTCTTGTAGCTATTGCTTTTGTTGATTTTTTGAACAGGTCCATGGATACAATAATATACTTATATTATGTTCTATTTAATGGTGAAAATGTTACAATAAAATCAATCTCATAATATTCAAATGGTTGCATTGGTAGTATGGGATTAAGTTCATGATAGTATCGATTTCATGGTTTGTTTTGTACGTTTTGGAATTGCTCACATCCTCTAACCTTTTTAAAACAATCCTTAAATAAGGTAGGCCACCTAATTCCACCACATAATATCTTCTTTTTTTTAAAGAAATGAAGCTTTGTATTATATAACAACCATGTTATAGAAAAAAATGAAATTCGATAGAGCTATTACAAAATTCTTTCTCGTGGAAAAGTTTTCTTCTACTTCCATAGGGCTATAAAACATGCTTACTATCCGAAGAAAATGCCAAACAAATTTACAACAATATTTCTTTACAAACTACCCCACCAAAAATATGACCTTGTAGTACATTAATTGTTGCTTGAGCCATAAGTTGGGACCCCTTACACTCCACTTGGAGATGGAGATTCTTATTTGAATTCCATTGGTGCAACTCCATGACCTCCTTTTCGCTCTTCAATAAATCCATGACAAGAAGTTGTTGAAACTTGATCAATAATGACAGACTGAGTATTTGGAGGTGTTGCCCGGGCTCTTAAATACTGGAATTCAACTTCCAAACTTTAGATACGTTGTGTGAAAATATGTTCCAAATTCTCCACTTTAATTGTCAACTAGTGAAGATCAACCCTGATGGATTTGGTAATGTTTTCAAAGCGCTGACGAATATACTTAATATCCCTGCTATTAGGTTCCATTGCAATTCCAGAAAGAGTATCCTTGTAATCTCCCTGACCACCAAGGATGCTATGGCTAGAAGTGCTTATCAATGCATTAACCACAACCAAAATATAGAAAATAATAGATCCACGAGTTGGTTCGATTGGAAACACTTCTGCCAACCACTTTCGAAAAACCCTGTGCTAATAATATAGAAACCAAATTCACAAAAAAAAATCCAACCAAATTATAGAGCACAGGGAATTTATCAAAAACTTTAACCCATGGGGATGTCACATCAGAGAACTCACCTATAACACCAACAAAAAGAGCTAAATCTTGAGACAAGAGTACAATTTCAGAAGAGTTAGCAACAAAAAAGATAGTAGAGGGTAGATCTTAAAAATGAAACCCCATGTTAATCCAACTAACCCATTCTATGTCAAAATAATTTATATTGGAAGACAGAGGAATAACCCCATTTTTCCAACATACTAAATCCAAAAAAACACTACTTTCCACACCATTAACCCAAACAAATAGGAAGGAATCAACTGAAGTCGATAACAAAGAAGAAAAACCCAGAAATGAAAAGCAGTGAGATGAAGGGGTAAGAAATTGAATGCTAGAGGGGGTCTGACCAAGGATGGAATAGAACACACCATCAAAGTCACAAAATTCCACTCTTTCCTTCTTCCTAAATGCCATGGACCAAAGCAAAACCAAATCCCCAACACCATAACATTTTCCATAATCCCAAAAAGTCCATCCTCACACAATCCATCGATTAATAGAGAAATAATTGACACATCAATTAAATTTATTGGCCTTCGTGCTAAATGACATATCAATTGAAAATGGTTTCACCTGTCTTGAATGCACATTATTCCCATACAAATATCAAGGAATGAGACAATATTCACTTGTTCCATTAACTTCTAACACCCCTTCTCCTAGGTTCGTGCCATGTTTTTCTCATCTATCCACCACATGATATTTTGTTGAAGGATGAGGTAGATCCAAATTTGTTTGAATCCTTCAAGGAGAATTTTGATGTGAGATATTATTCCTTTGAATAAATTGTTACCAATGCTGGATCATTTGAGGATATCCCTAACAACAAGCGTGGAGTCGCTAAGAATGATGATTTGTTGGAAACCTTTTTCTTTCACTATCCTGATTCCCTTCCACATGACATATGCTTCAGTTGTATTGTTTGATGTTTGACCAAGCTCCCAACAAAAATATGCTATGTTATTTCCTATGGGATCTCCTAGTATCCCCTGCACTCCTACCACCCCTCCCCCACATAATATATTTTATTAACTATTTGTTATTTTGTTTATTGAAAAATGTCCTCTTGTTCGACCATAGTGTGTGTGATTTATTATCTATTGAATTTATACTAGATAGACACATCTTCTCATGATCCCATCCATGCCTATCTTGTACAACTTATTCAATAAGAGCTTGAATCCTAAATATTTATAGACTAGACTTCTTCTTTGTGCCATATTTATTCCCTATGGTGATTTCCCATGTTGCAAGAAATAAAATACATCCTCTAGATAACTTGTTGTCTCCTTTACTATAAATAGGTTGGCATCAAGGAAATCTCCCTCTCCTTATTTTATTTCCTCTCCATTCTTTATCCTTGATAAGTTATTGGGTCCTACAAGGGATTTTTCAGGTTTGAAAAAAATATCAAATTAGTATTCTTGAAATATAATCAACCATCTACTTATTCTTTATGCAAAAATTGGTTTATTTACAATGTACTTCAATGCTTGGTTATTCATATAAATATTAAACTTATTTACTAGCAAATCATGCCTGGATTTTTATAAAGTATAAATCATACCTAGATCTTGTTTGATCCAGGTGGATATCAGTGACTACCCACCTATTCCAAATGGCTCACATATAGATTTCATCTTGGCAGCTTCAATTTCATCTTGGCAGTTTTTTTCTAGCTTTTTGGGTCCTAAAATTCTGGGGCCATTTTGAGGCCCTAAACAATGTTTTTTGGGCCTGCCATAGTCACATTGTAGAAAAATTTAGAGTGTGATGTCATAATGTGTAGTCCTTGGATAGACCTTTCCAACGGGCTATCGTGTGCCTAAAATAGAGATCATATGCAAACATTACGACCCTAGGAAGTTGATGTACCAACTTACCCCAACATGGCCCACATGGATTTTGGCGCTTCATCTCCTAGGGTTAGGTTTTTGGATTTGGCGCTTCATCTCCTAGGGTTAGGTTTTTGGATGTCTAGGGTTTTGATGCTTCTTCTTTGTGCCATATTTATTCCCTATGGTGATTTCCCATGTTGCAAGAAATAAAATACATCCTCTAGATAACTTGTTGTCTCCTTTACTAGAAATAGGTTGGCATCAAGGAAATCTCCCTCTCATTTTATTTCCTCTCCATTCTCTATCCTTGATAAGTTATTGGGTCTTACATGGGATTTTTCAGGTTTGAAAAAAATATCAAATTAGTATTCTTGAAATATAATCAACAATCTACTTATTCTTTATGCCAAAATTGGTTTATTTACAATGTACTTCAATGCTTGGTGATTCATATAAATATTAAACTTATTTACTAGCAAATCATGCCTGGATTTTTATAAAGTATAAATCATAACTAGATCTTGTCTGATCCAGGTGGATATCAGTGACCACCCACCTATTCCAAATGGCTCACATATAGATGTCATATTGGCAGCTTCAATTTTCATCTTGGCAGTGTTTTTCTATCTTTTCAGGTCCTAAAATTCTGGGGCCATTTTGAGGCCCTAAACAACGTTTTTTGGGCCCACCATAGTCACACTGTAGACAAAGTTAGAGTGTGATGTCATAATGTGTAGTCCTTGGATATACCTTTCCAATGGGATATCGTGCGCCTAAAATAGAGATTGTATGCAGACATTACGACCCTGGGAAGTTGATGTACCAACTTACCCCAACATGGCCCACATGGATTTTGGTGCTTCATCTCCTAGGGTTAGGTTTTTGGATGTCTAGGGTTTTGGAATTAATAAAAGGCCTTTGGAGCCTCATTGTAATCATCTTCTTGTGAATGAGAACAAATGTCACATCTCTTCTCAGAGATAAGCCACCACCATTCTAGCAAGATTGTTTCAGTCTACATTTTATAGCTTCAACATATTTCTTTATTGAATAGAAGCCAAGTTTTAATGTATCTCTATTATTGTTCATTGTATCTTTTTGTTCATAATATAGATCTGTATTCATTTCGTTATGCTCATAAAATCCGGATCAGTGGTAACTATTAGCACATATGATGAACTCTAGTTTTCAATGTCATCACATCATTAAGCATCTCTAAAGGGTAGTTTTCAAAGGGAGGGTTTATCATTTTATATATTATTTTCCTTTTGTAGAGAAGGCACTGTAGACTGGTTCATCTCGCTGCAAATTGTAACTGATGTTGTAGATTGTTTTGTTGAAAAATATTTGAAGAGGTCAATGGCGAAAGATTAAAGGGATGATAGGCTTGGTTCTCTACAATAGTGAGTGGGATTTGATATTAGGTACTTGTTTCATGTTTCAACTAAAATCCTATTTTCAAAACCATACTCGTTGCAAACCCCATTTGCTGCAAACTCCAAATTCACTGCAAATTGTGTTATGAATCCTCTATTTTACACATTTGCTAAAACCCAAGATGACCTCACTTTCACTCAGGTTTGAAAAAAATAACCTCACTTATCACATATTCCTCTCCTTACCTATGAAATTGAAAATCTTTTTGATGAAACCCTAGACTAAAAATTCGTTGCTGCAAATTGTCAATTCACTGCAAACTGAGAAATTGCGTTGCAAACCCTCTGTTTTATACAATTGCTTGGAAGTTTATCTATTGGAGGTTTCTTTCATTTTTAGGTTTTTATCTTTACCTCCATTTCTCAATTTCAATCTCTTTCAGTTTCTGCATTGTTTCTTTAAGAACAAATACTTTTGCCAACAAACCCTTATTCTTATAAGTCAAGCAACAAAACCTAAATTGTCAAGTTTCCATCACTTACTTTGGTAGCATTTGTTATCAGAGGGGGGTTTTGATTTAGTTGTCATGGATACTCACCAAAGGAGGAATTCCAACCATTAAAAGAGCACATGTTCCACCATTTTGCTTTTGTAGAAGTATATCAGTTTTGTCATGGTTCCTCATATATGTTGGTTCATAGCTCGAAAGAACATTTATGTCTTATGATGTTCATGATTTTGTTCACTTGTTGTTTTTGGGAATCATCCTGCATGGATCATATATCATACAAGGAATCAACATAGGTTTTAATCTTGTATCCATGATTTTGAAATCAATTAGAGTGATCAGAAGACAAAATGACACCTACACCAAAGTTCACAGTGCATCCTGCATAGGCATTGTGAACTGCTAAATTGAAACATTTTACAACAAATTAGTACAAAATAGAATTGTGTTTTAATCATAAATTTTAAATGCCAATCTGGGTTCTTCTAAAATTTTTTTGGAGATGAATCATAATATCATTGAATTTCTGACAAAAAATCAACCCAACCCATTTTTTTGTTTGGGAGAAAGTTGAAAACCTCACCTACAGAAAAGATTGCAGTGAATCCTGAAATTGCATTGCAAACTCTAACAGTCTGATAAATCCGAGTTGTAGGAGAGATGACACCTATATAAGGGGGTTCAAATGGTTTCCTAAGAGGTATATGGACATGAAGGGTATGTTTTCTATCACCATATCAAGCAACATGACATGTTTCAAAAGGAATTTATCACAATAGACAAGATCCAAAAAAATAGGAGCTAGGTGGATTTTTTGTTTCACCTTNNNCTAGGTGGATTTTTTGTTTCACCTTGTTGTAACAACTCTTAGAGAAAAGGAATCCAATGCAACCACTTGGGATTCGACCTATTTAGAGTGGGAAGGAATGATAGCCTATAGATATAATTTTTTTTTTTGATGAAATGGTTCATTTCATGATCCAAGAGAGGCTCATGAGAGGTTGAGGAGCACTTTAGCTGCTTATTTGTAAGCCTGAGGGCCTTTTTGTAATCACATTTTCTGCTATTAAAGATTCATGAGAGTTGTTTATCATTTTTTTTTCCATTTCTTTTGTTATCCTCTTGCTTGAATATATTGCAGGTATTGAATATCAATGGATGTCCACAGGTAGGAGAATTCATGAGCTACAAAGGATTTGCAGTGGTTTCCTCCTTTCATGAGTTATGTTAAAGTATTCTTTTAATTCATTTTGCA
>CBVK0102594477.1:0-12065 GCA_900067695.1 Picea abies
TATATCTTATAACACTTCTTAACACTAATAATTTTATTATTTTGTCTCATTTTACCATGGGCGGACATGTTGTCCTTTGATAAATGTTGTCTTGAATTGGGACTAATTGTACTACTAGTAATCTAGTTGAGTAGTGTGTCCATATCCTAACCACATCTAACACTTCCCATCTTTTCCCTTCACTACCATCTCATTCATAAAATAAACATTATCCCTACTTATATATGGCTTATCAAATGTCATCCAACAAGGTCTAAATGAAAAAAAATGCAAGCCAAAGTCAAAAATAAAGCTAAAAAACTATAGGTGAAGAGAAATAATGTTAAAAAATGAAATAATACTAAGGCTAGAGCTATTCTACCTCATTAAAAAGGCCCATCCCCAAAGTCCTATGCTATGAAACTCATATCTAAAGAAAAAATAACTAAGAAAAATCAAAGAAAATGAAAAAAGGGGTAATAAAAATGTGTCGAGGTGGTTATCTCTAAGAAAAGTTCCCTCTCTAAGGATTACAAGTACAAAAAATGAATATTTCTAGCTCAAAAAGGCTAGTTGGACCAGCAAATGACCTTATACATCATTTAAAATCACTTTGGGGGTCAAAATATAAAGTTTCCCTTCCTTTTTTCATCAATTATTCATGAAGTTTTCCCATCTATAGCAAAATTACTTAGCAAATACCTTTTTCCTATGAATTAACACATGTAATAAGGGTAAAAGTTATCCCACCATGGTAAACTTACGCAAATTATAAAATTAACCTAGGTTAAGTTTTTGTTAAGGATATTACATAATGTTTGTTTCCTAATGACTTGTTTTGAAGCTTGAAGCATCATTATAGGTGGGTGCCCCGCATTGGAATCCATGCATTGTGCATCAATATTTGTGGCATTGCCTCTAGATCCATGTACTTGCATAGGGATATGTGTACCTATATTCATCCATATCTTCCTACATTGGGATCCGTGAAAATTTTCTTGGGATCCATGTCATTGCATTGGGATCCATGAAAACACAGTGGACCATGACAATGATGCCACATCATCAATTTGTACACTTTTCAACATTTGTAGCATTGTATGAGAAACATAAACATGTATTATTTAGCACATGTGAAAATCCTTCTAGAAGGGTGCATTTTCTCTCTCCTCCACACGTGGGAATCCTCTAGAACCTTCTAGAAGGGGTACACTTCATATTTTGACTAGTTCTCACATGTGTGAATGAATTTGTAGCATGATTTTGTGGGTTAGTTAGGGGGCACCCTTGTTCTAGGGACTCCTTTTGACCCGCACATGTGAAGTAGTTAAAAATTTGCTCAAAATTAGGAGGGAACACTTCTTCTCTCTCCTCCATGGACCACGTGTGTGAGAGTTGGTTGAGAATTTGATCACTTTGAGGAGGGTACCCTAGCTTTGAGGATTTTTTTGTAACCTCAAGTGGTTTCCTCGCAAGGTTTTCACTCAGGACATGGTATTGGCTCATGGTTTTACTCTAGCACATGATTTCATTGTAGCTCATGGTTTTCTATGTATGGTTTTGACAAGGCCTCAACTTATTTAAAGAGGGCGTCACTCTCATTTTGCATGGTTGGAAATGGAATAAGAAGGCTATTTTAGCTCAATATTGGTTTGATTTATACTCTATTTCTTGTGTATATTTCTCTAGCGTGAAAATAGAAGGGTTTTGGCATGCAAATCTCATGGAAGAAAGGGCTATTGCAAGGCCAACAATACAAACAAGGTATGATCAAGATCTACTTTGTTTCTTTGTGAATGTTTTTAGTTGTATCTTAGTATTGAATTTAAATACCTTAGGGTTTAAAATTTGTACTTTAGATGTATGTTTTAATTCATCAAATTTGCAATACTTTGGCTAGATCTAGAACTAGTTTAGCCTCTCTATGAATTGTGTATAATCCAGGTACCCTGGATTCATGATTTCCAAGCATTTCCCAAGAAGATGTATGGAGACTTCAATGATCAAAGGAGAAAAGGGCATCTACTCAAGGAATGGTCAAGACTCCACGCCCAATGGTAGCTTTTAGCTTTCTCATTTATTTCTTTCCATCTTAGAATTAATTTTTCCCTTTTTTTTAATTTTTTTCTACATCCAACCTAGGATTTGATGGTTTATATTATATGATCTAGGTTGTATTTTCAGGTTTACTAAATCTAATAAGCCATGAAATATTCTACAGTAAAAATGGACTTTGATTGTAGGTCGTCCACTTTGAAATGGGAACTATTTCAAAATGACTTGCATTTAATTATTAGACCTAGTGTTTTATTTTGAATCTATACATAGATCTCGTACAATTTTACTTAGCCTAAATCAATGCTTTCAAGTCCACTCTTTATCTTATTTGCAGGTTTAAACTTTTGAAGTAAGGGTTCTTATTTCTTGGATCTAGTATTTTATTCACATTTTTAACCTAGATCTAAACTAATAATCCTAATCAATGCACTAATGGTTTAGTATGATTTTTCTCTCGAGGGTTGAATCCTTTTTTGGTTTCATTGCAAGTTAAATCTCATTAATGAATTATGCTGATGAGTTTTATGGCCACGTAAATTTTTTGAAGCTCTGGTATTTACAGGACTGCAAGAAATCTTGATGTTGGATAGACTAAGCACTTCCATTTTTGTGTTGTTTCATTTTATTTCGCACCGTAACACTAATTAACAATGGTTCGATCACGGGGTCTTCACTTTATGAACCTATGACATAGCACATGTGTTTGTGGGGTATTAAAGAATACTCCTAATTTCACTAGATATTGATAAATACCTCCAAAAATCCTTTTGTTGAACACCCCTCCCAATACATCTTTACAATAAAATAAACCCATATTTTTACTATATACCCCTTTTTATACCCTCCAATACCTATAAATCCCTCGATACCCACATCTGCCCCCCCACAATACCTACAATATATAGACTCTATTTTTCACAATTTAAAAGCCCCCTTTGTGAATGAACGTGATAAGATATTGGTCAACAAGGTGAAGCCCTTGTGGGATCGATGCATTAAAGACGTGAGTGTTGTGATTAAGGCACTCAATTATTTACCTCTAAAGAATTTTTCGATAGGTTTTTATGTATTCAAGGTTTAAAATATCTAAGAATTATTTGAATGTTGCATATGATGTTTATGAACCACACAATCAATGAATCTGTTTCTAATTGCAAAATGAGTAATAACTTATGATTATTGTTTTCATTTTGTTTACTTGTATCTTTGATGTGTAGATCTAATGCATAACATGACATACCAAATTTGATATTTAAACGCCTAAAATGGATAACTTTTTAAGCTAATGATGCCATGGTCATGGTTTCGTTCATAAACTGAACTCTATTTTTCTCAATTTAAACTCATAGGAGATGTTCTGAAGGTAAAATGTTTTGGTCATTTTGTAGAGCCTTGTCAACTGGAATTTTCTCTAATTAAAAATGTGTGTCCCTATGATTAAAATCTACTTGATAGGATCTAAACGTTGGTTGATGTATGGACAAAAAATCTATCCTTTTTCGAGCGGGATCATTTGTGAATTCAAAGTTTAAAGTTTAAATCTGGCGTGAATTTAAATCTTTATTGTTGTCCTCGAAACCTCATTGATGCAACTATAAATAGAGCAACTAACCTTTAGGGCTCAACGTTGAGTTTTTTGGGCTGATTAAATTATTTTATCTACACGATTTAGTTTGAATTGACCTTTAGGGATTCCCCCCTAGGCTAGGGTAGGATTTTCTTAGTTTGAAGTGTGGGGAAAGCCTACCGAGCTGACTGTGGATAGCTTTCATGTTGTACCTCTAGGCTCTCCTATTAAGGTTAGAAATTTTCCTCCTAGGGTAGAGTTTGAGAAATAACATTTTTGGCGTCATTGTTGGGGATAAAGTCAATTTCTTGGGTTATCTGATGTTTGGCTTCAACAAAATTTTAGCGAGTAGGATTTGAAGGTTTCATAAGTTAACTCACCTAGTGACTCCATTGAAGGGAAGAATCCTAATTCCCTTAGAAATTTTAAAGCTTGGTTGCTTGTAGGGTGAAGCAAGCATCTTTTGTTGGTATTTTGATTATTCACCTTAGTGACTCCACTTTTGGGTTGAAGTTGTAAAAATGGCACATTGGGATTTTAGTGAAATTTATTCTTGTTTTGATCTATAAGGAATTGATGGATATCATAATCAATAACCCCAAGAATGGGTTGATAACTTTCCAAAGTTTGATAGTAGTAAAGACCATGTCATACAACACATCATTTCATTCTTGGTGTATCACATGAGGATGTTCTTATCGAGTTGTTTGTATTCTCTTTGGATAGGAAGGTGTTGTTCTGAAAGACTTTTCTAAGATATTTAATATAAAATCATGAGGATAAATCCCCCTACGATTTTATAGAGGTGGTACTCCTCTTTCTTGATATATGGAAGATTCTTCTTCTGAACTTAGATGCATGCAATAGAAAACCTTAACAAATCTTCCAATAAAACTCCTATATACAGATGTATAGACTTTTATATACAAATGTACAAAATCTTACATATAGATGTACTTATCAAGCACATCATATCATTCAAGAAGAAGAAATAAATATGTCAGCATATATTTGTATCTACAAGGTCTGAAGTCTTCTTTCAACCGATATTTTTCCTTCCTTTTGAAATGATGTGAACCCAGAATCAACTATGACTTTGCAAGATGAAAGAAAAGTAAAATTGACAAGTCATAAAATAACTTTACATGATCACTTAATTAAAACTCAAAAAATGATTTTGATAGACACACATTTGAAATCCCATGCTTTAGACTCAAATTCTAAGAAATCATTAATGTAATGCTCTGAAATAGTTATTGGTGAAAGAAATTAATAATAATACCCAAAATGTAACAAGTTTAACAATGTCTTAAACAAGAGGGTTGAAACAACCTCAACAAGATGTCAATGACAATTAGATAAATTGAATTAAACTACATTTTCCTTGTTTAAAAATATTTTTGTGGTTGGGGTTTTCATGGTTGATCAGAATGGTCACAATTTTCCTTTTTACAAGTAGGGATTTTGTTCCTTTGGACCTGAAATATAATGAGAAATTAATGGAAGAATCTAGAGGAAAAGTTGATCGGACTCAGATCTTCTTGTTACCAAACATACATGGAAAACTTGATGGAAAGAATCAAGAAGAAATAAATATGAGGAATAAAGTTAAACAATCTAATTCAAAAAAACTTATAAAGGAAAAACTTGATTCTTGCGAACTCTGCACCACTGAAAAAACATCTCACTACCAACAACAACCAACCCCTTGAATGTCTTTCACCTCTTCTTTTATAATATTCTTAAATATTATTTAGGGTTATAGTTAGGGTTTAATTTTCCCCTTTGTAGATATGAACTTAGATATATGTTCCATCAACTGGGACCCACTTTATAATATCACAAATTTCTCTTAAGAAGCAATTTTCCAAAAATAATTAGTTGCCAAGATAGAAAATAGTATCGACTGTAATTTAATTTTTAGGGGATTATAGTCATGATTCCATCCATCGAAACTAAATCCAAAGTGTTCTTCTTGTCTCTATATTTCCAACTAGCTCTCTTTTTCTCAATTTGGACATAAAAATCAAAAGTTAAGGCCTCCAGAAGATAGAGACTTGGCAACCATCGATTTATCCATATGAAGTTTGAGCCCTTGATTTGTTAGTCCGCCCCATTTATCCCACATCCATTGGGGAATAATTCCCATATCTTGTTTATAAGCAAAATTCTTCCCCATATTATTTGTGTGTGAAAATAGAACTATGGAACCTTGTGTAGCTTGTGTGTAGTATATCTTTTGGTTGTTATCTCATCGCCCAGTCATCTATGTGTCCAATAAATATCATCCAAGTGTGACTCGGGGATAGGTCCACCTCACTACCATTAATCACAATGTGATAGGTCAACCTCACTGCCACATGTCAAAATGTGATAGGTCCACCTCACTGCCACATGTCACCCAATATGGTAGGTCCATGTCACTGCCACATATCCCAATATGCCAAAGGAGGGGAAAGGGATAAAACTTAGGAAGATAATGAATAATTTCATGAAATAAAACTTAGGACTTGCGGGGTTGCCAGGGTAGGGTGATGTAGAAAAATCATAAGATGGGAGTGCAAGGTGGAAATGAGGGAAGGAATCCTGCATCCGCATTCATAAAAAATAACTATGGATGATGGATAGTAGTATAGAGTATGGGTAGTAGTGAAAATTACTAAGTATGGAGAGTAGAGGAGGAGGAGAATAAGAGAAAATGACTAAGTATGGAGTAAGGAGAATGATACTAAGTATGGAGCATGGAGAGAGTAAGGAAAACAAGAAAAAGTAAAGAAATGTTGAGAGTAAGGAAAATGACTAAGTATTGGGGATATTGTGGAATGTGGGAGAAAATTGGCATATCTTGGGCATATAACCTTTGTTTTAGATTCTGTAAAATGTTGGAATAATTTGAGACATAGGGCTATTCAATGAGAATATGGACACGAGCAGTTTATTTTTTCTTTTCTTCTCTTTTGTTCAAAATAAAAACAAGCCTTGTTGGTTTTGCATGAAGAACAATTGCAACACTAGTTCTGAATTCTTAAAACTTGTTGAGAGATACCCAACATGATAACTATCTTCTGGAGTTCAATGGTGTACTCTTGCACACTTTTCCCCTACCTTTTCCCCAAGTAATGCCAATGGATCCATTGGTCCTCTACATACCCAATAGGGTGGAACTGGGACTTAATGAGGGTTTTGAAATCCTCCAACTTAGTTACTGGTGAATCACCCTCCAGCCTAAGTGTCTCTATGTGAATTTCCAACTAGGTTAATGCATGGCCCTCTAATTTCATTCTGGCAAACAAAATATGTTGCTCTTCTTCTATATGGTGGATATTGAAATAGACCTCTAACTATTGCAACCAATGATTCAACTTTATTATATCAATCTCACCTTGGTATGGCTTGATATCCACTTTTTCTTCCATTTTAAATAAGGACTGTGAAGGGGTAATGGTGATAGAATTTGGCTTCTCTTTCTCGAGTTCTTTCATCAACTCCTTTTTTGGGTCTTCATTTTCTCCCAGTTCCATTTGATTTGATCTCTGAGTTAGAACCTCCAACCTCCTCGAATGGTCCAATCCTGCTTGCTAGAACTTCCATGAGGAGGGCCATATTGCAATAGATATCAACGACTTTCTCTTATAGCCTCACAAATCTCTCTTATGCTGGATCTCAAGGGTTTTTGTGAAAAAATTCATTCACCATGGCTAGGGTTTCACAACTTTATTCTTAAGACAACTCCTGGATCCTACAACTTTCCACAAACACCCCAAAGAAAAATTATCTGATATCACTTTGATCTGTAAACTATCATGGATATTCCACTGGAATAGTTCATCACAATAGATCTTATAATATTCTAAAATCTTAGACTATGCAAACTAATTTTCCTTAGATCCTAGATTAATTAATTACTAGAATTGATTGAATTTATGAAATAACTGAAATATGAAAATGAAATAAATGACCAAAAGAACACATCATCCACATAGAAATGGACACAACATATATTATGGGAAACCGAATACAAGAGAAAATCTGGCTACAATGTGAGGCCTATGCTCTGATCTCTTTTCTTAGGTTATGAAAATGCAGATACAAAGAAAGAGGTGTTCACTATGGACTTGCATTTGACATTGTGGAATGTATGGATACTACACTATATTTTCCTCCTAGTTGCTCTTATCAACTATGGAACAAGTACAATACTAAATAATGGAACCCTTTCTCCTTCTGGTGGCCTAGAACATAGTTTGATAGTTGTCTAGGGTTAGGGTTTTTGCATCCTCAACCCTCAATTAGTGATAAGGTTTGGACCTTCTAGAATCTTCTTGAAATTCCAAATGTGGCTAGCCCCATATGTGCGATTAATGGGGGTTAACGTGGCATCCATGCATACCATGGTGGTCAACAAGGTAGGTCAACTAGAAACAGGCATAACCTTCACATACGAGCTCTGATTGAGGTGATTTATGCACCATTGGAAAGGTATTAGTGTGTAGTTCAACGCTGAAGCTGTTTGCATGAGTTTTGGATAGTGTAAACCCAAAAAATTCAATTTAATTCCTCAAAATAGCACTGGAAGGTTTCGGACCCCAATTTTCCAAACTAGTACCTACCACTAAAATGGCCCCACAAGCCAATTCCTCCAGTTTTTTCTGCTCATAAAGTACCAAGATAGATGAAAAATTATATGATTATCCAATCTAGATCATTATATGTCTCATGTGTTAGTGGATGTATGATTGGCATACTCAAGGACTCATGTCATATGCATCTCCATGAGAGTATGATCAGGGATATCAGGAAAATTGGAAGCATTCTACCCCCTCCTATTTAGGTCATTAATGAAATGTATACCATCCATTATTGGGGTCATCCAATGGCCTACCCCAAAATTAAAGGGTCATTGACCCTAATCCTAATGTCGAATCAACTATATTAGGAAGACAGTATTCACCTTTGGGGATGTAGCCTCCTCATAATGTTTTAGAAGGCCAACATCCCTGAGGAGAGAATGTGTGTGATATGAAATGGATCTGGGGAATCTCTCATACTTGAAACATCAAGTAGTTCTCAAACAAATCTCAGTTGACATTATGAAAATTTTAAAATTGTCAATCAATTAATTATTAATTTAATAAAAAATATAATTAATCTATCTCGATGCAATATTATGTTGGGAAAGCACTAGTGCTCCATAATAATTTACAAAATAAATGGTGTACCAAAGCTCCATAATCATTTTAACAAAATATGGTGTAGTGACACTCTCAAATTAAATAGGTTCTTGTTGCCCCCTCAAGGACAACTACTTCCACACTACCCTCTTAGGAATATATCGATGTTGCTTGGATGACCTCTCCTGCTCATGTCTTCCAGTTCTAGCCTAATCTTCTAGTCCTTCCAGCTTGGCATCATCCATGAGCTCCTTTAGATATATCTACCATGGAATATCAATTCCTATGATTTACACTTCAGATGATATGCGCTTGCACAAATGGTACTTCATGCTTCATCTCTTTCGTTGATGTGTTATGGTTTCATGCGTGGGTTTCTTATCTAGAAGTGGTGTGTGGGTTTCTAGCCTTGTCATGAAATTAATTAACTTTGGTTATATCTTATAACACTTCTTAACACTAATAATTTTACTATTTTGTCTCATTTTACCATGGGTGGACAAGTTTTCCTTAGATAAATGTTGTCTTGAATTAGGACTAATTGTACTACTGGTGATCTAGTTGAGTAGTGTGTCCATATCCTAACCACATCTAACACTTCCCATATTTTCCCTTCACTGCCATCCCATTCATAAAATAAACACAATCCTTGCTTATATATGACTTATCAAATGTCATCCAACAAGGTCTAAATGAAGAAAAATGCAAGCCAAAGTCAAAAATAAAGCTAAAACGACTATAGGTGAAGAGCAATAATGTTAAAATGTGAAAGAATAGTAAGGCTAGAGCTAATCTACCTCATTAAAAAGGCCCAGACCCAAAGTCCTATGCTATAAAACTCATATCCAAAGAAAAAATGACTAAGAAAAATCAAAGAAAATGAAAAAAGGGGTAATAAAAATGTGTCGAGGTGGTTAACTCTAAGAAAAGTTCCCTCTTAAATGATTACCAGTACAAAAAATGAAGATTACTAGCTCAAAAAGGCTAGTTGGACCAGCAAATGACCTTATACATCATTTAAAATGACTTTGGGGGTCAAATATGAAGTTTCCCTTCCTATTTTCATCAATTATTCATGACGTTCACCCATCTCTAACCAAATTACTTAGGAAATACCTTTTTCCTAGGCATTAACACATGTAATAAGGGTAAAACTTATCCCACCATGGTAAACTTACACAAAATATAAAATTAACCTCGGTTAAGTTTTTGTTAAAAGATATTACTTAATATTTGTTTCCTAATGACTTGTTTTGAAGCTTGTTGCATCATTATAGGTGGGTGTCCCACATTGAAATGCATACATTGTGCATAGTGATTTGTGGAATTTCCTCGAGATCCATGTACTTGCATAGGGATTTGTGTACCTATATTCATCATATCTACCTACATTGGGATCCGTGCAAATTTTCTTGGGATCCATGCCATTGCATTGGGATCTATGACAACATAGTGGACCATGACAATGATGCCACACCATCAATTGTAGACTTTTCAACATTTTGATCATTGTATGAGACACATAGACATGTATTATTTAGCACATGTGAAAATCCTTCTAGAAGGGTGCATTTTCTCTCTCCTCCACACGTGGGAAGCCTCCAAAACCTTCTGGAAGGGGCACACCTCATCTTTTGACTAGTTCCCACACATGTGAATGAAGTCGTTGCATGATTTTTTGGGTTAGTTAGGGGGCGCCCTTGTTCTAGAGCCTCCTTTTGGCCCACACATGTGAAGTAGTTTAAAATTTGCTCAAAATTAGGAGGGCACACTTCTTCTCTCTCCTCCATGGACCACGTGTGTGAGAGTTGGTTGAGAATTTGATCACTTTGAGGAGGGTACCCTACACTTCTTCTCTCTCCTCCATGGACCACGTGTGTGAGAGTTGGTTGAGAATTTGATCACTTTGAGGAGGGTACCCTTGATTTGAGGAGTTTGTTGTAACCTCAAGTGGTTTCCTCGCATGGTTTTCACTCAGGACATGGTATTGGCTCATGGTTTTACTCTAGCACATGGTTTCATTATAGCTCGTGGTTCTATGTATGGTTTTGAGGAGGCTTCTAATTATTTAAATAGGGCGTCACTCTCATTTTGTATGGTTGGAAATGGAATAAGAAGGCTATTTTAGCTCAATATTCATTTGATTTATTCTCTATTTCTTCTGTATATTGCTCTAGGGTGAAAATAGAAGGGTTTTGGCATGCAAATCTCATTGAAGAAAAGGGCTATTGCAAGGCCAACAATGCAAACAAGGTATGATCAAGATCTATTTTGTCTCTTTGTGAATGTTTTTAGTTATATCATAGTATTGAATTTAAATACATTAGGGTTTTAAATTCTTACTTTAGATGTTTGTTCTAATTAATCAAATTTGCAATATTTGGGATAGATCTAGAACTAGTTTAGCCTCTCTATGAATTTTGTATAATACAAGCACCCTGGATTGATGATTTCCAAGCATTTCCCAAGAAGATGTATGGAGACTTCAATGATCAAAGGAGAAAAGGGAATATACTCAAGGGATGGTCAAGACTCCATGTCCAATGGTATCTTTTAGCTTTCTCATTTATTTCTTTCCATCTTAGAATTAATTTTTCCATTTTTTTATTTTTTTTCTACATGCAACCTAGGATTTGATGGTTTATCTTATATGATTTAGGTTGTATTTCCAGGTTTACTAAAGCTAATAAGCCATGAAATATTCTACAATAAAAATGGACTTTGATTGTAGGTCATCCACTTTGAAAAGGGAACTATTTCAAAATGACTTGCATTTAATTATTAGACCTAGTGTTTTATTTTGAATTATACATAGATCTAGTACATTTTTACCTAGCCTAAATCAATGCTTTCAAGTCCACTCTTTATTCTATTTGCAGGTTTAAACTTTTGAAGTAAGGGTTCTTATTTCTTGGATCTAGTATTTTATTCACATTTTTAACCTGGATCTAACCTAATAATCCTAATCACTGCACTAATGGTTTAGTATGATTTTTCTCTCGAGGGTTGAATCATTTTTTGGTGTCATTGCAATTTAAATCTCATTAATAAATTATGTTGATGAGTTTGATGGCCAAGTGAATTTTTTGAAGCTTTAATATCTACAGGACTGCAAGAAATCTTGATGTTAGACAGACTAAGCACTTCCATTTTTGTGTTGTTTCATTTTATATTGCAATGTAACACTAATTAACAATGGTTCGATCATGGGGTCTTCAATTAATGAACCTGTGACATAGAACCTGTGTTTGTGGGATATTAAAGAATACCCCTAATTTCACTAGATATTG
>CBVK0102594478.1:0-14914 GCA_900067695.1 Picea abies
TTTGAGCCATTTGGAAAAGGTGGTTGGCCACCGATATCCACCTGGATCACGTGAAAATGAATTTCCATGAGGTTTTGAGTTCAACTCCCCCCGACTTACAATGTGTGCCATGTATGGGGCCTCGTGGGAACACCTGGAGGTTATTGTGGTAGCAGTTGGATAACATGGCCACGTGTAATGCGAGCATGTGCCCAACTAGTTGCTGATTCCTCCAGACATAGAAAAAAAAATAAAAAAATAAAAAATAAAATAAAATAAAATGGTAAATATTTATTATATTTGTTTAACTTTATAAGTAGTTTGAAGCTTTGAATACCAAATTATATTAGTTTTTAATTTTTATATGAGTGTACAAATAATTTATAGAACTTAATTCAATTTGTTTTTTTTGCTTTGTATGATTATTGTGGGTTTTTTTCTTTCTAAATGGTTAAGTTTACATTTTCTGAGTGTACTTTATCTACATTTAAGTTTGTGTTTATTATCTTTTCCAAGTTTTAATATTTTGTTTGGATAAAGGGTTTGTGGTTATGCATCAAACCTTTGCACCTTGTTCTTGTACCATATTGAAAACTACTTGCATTTTGGCCTGATTCAAGCTAAATTGCTATCAGTCAGTGCCCCTATCCGTCAATGCTGCTATAGAGGAGGGACAAATCAAATGGATTTTCCTTGACATTATCTATCTCCGTCCATTTCCCAATATATATCTACATAAATATTGATTTCCCATCTTTAATATTTCTCTAATATTATACTAGCTTCACTAGTCCTAAAATGATTTTATTCTACAAAGACTCAACAAACAAAAAATTTTAAGATTGCCCCCAAAAAAATCTCAAGATTACATTAGTCTAATACCTCACATAACTTGTAATTAAAAAAATAAAAAATAAAACATTTCGACATCTTCACTTTACAATGACGTACTTTTTGCACCTTTAGGGGCAATTGCTAGTAGACATTGTTTACTAAATGGTTATTACAGGGTCGTGTACTTTCTTTGTTCTACTCAAATATTCCACTCCTTTTCTCTACTCATCCACAGAACACAAAATCAATACAATAGGAATGAAACCCCTTCCTTCCCTCGGGGCATAGTATTTAATATATCTTGATAGTCATCTAGGGTTAGAGTTAGGGTTTTTGAATGCCCCAACTTCTACATAGGGTTAGGGTTTTGGACCCTCTAGAATCTTCTTGAAAGTCCACATGTGTAAGTACTATGAGCTTATGTGTCATCCACTTGGTACTATGGTGGTCAAAACATAGGTCAACTTGCAAGAGATATAACTTCCTCATACGATATTCAATTAAGGTGTTATTTGGATCTTGGAAAGATCGACATATAGAATTGCATAAGACAGATGTGAACTTTGTTTGCAAATTTTTGACCTAAAAATAACCATTTAATGCTTGAGACAAGCTGCAAAAGTCTTGAGACTCTATGTTGCAAAATAGGATCTACCTCTTAAATGGGCTCTACAATTCCACGATTTCAATTTTCCATTGCATAAAGCATCAAAACATATAACAAATTATATATTGATCCATTTTGGATCCAAATTTTTTAACATGTTATGTTCTCTATCAAATATACTCGTGATTTACAATATTAAAATAAAATAATATTTTGTTAGATGTTATGTCATTAGGTTTATTCATTTAATTACAACATATATAGTGTCATATATATATAATGCAGTAAAAAATAATATTATTAATTATCTAATTTTAGGATCATTGTTTGACACTATGTAACAATCAACAAAAGTAAATATGTTGTGTTTGCAGACCTGATAAATATTGTATAGTGCTCTATGGTTTGTTTCCCCCAAACACACTAGTTCTCTTGTGACTATTCAACACATTGGTGCTAGTATCATTGTTATACACGATGGTGTTCTTGTATTATTGTACACCCTAGTGCTCTTATCATTATAGGTTGCAACAATGCTTGTCATATATTATTCATTCATTAATTTTGGTAACTAAACAATGCACCAATGTGCTTTGCAACAAACTACACAAGTACACCTTATATCGATATAAGCACTGATGCATGGTGTGATTAAATACATAATGATGCACTTTATCTTACTGTATGCATTGTGGCTCCATAGTTTAACATGTGCATCAGTGCTCTTATGGTAAATACCAACATTGTTGCAACTCAACATTTTAGTTCCGACTACCACTACATGGATGTGGTAATATGCATGACTTTATAATGCAACAATTTGCCTAGATATATATCACACTAGAATTTATAATTATAATTAATCTTGGTAAAATCCTCTACAACCAATAACAAAGGTTTTTGTGGATGTTGTTTTGAGAATTTTGCCCGATCGTGTAATTCTGAAAACCTCCACTAAATCATGTTTTCCTTGTAGCGATATGATTAAAAGGGAAATATTTTAATACTTTAATGATAAGTTCAAGCCTATAATCCCTCCAATTTGCATTTTAATGACCTGTTTACCTTTTATTTCTATATGAATGCCCTCCCTAACAAGCTTGTGAAAGGAAATGTGGTAAAATGTTTACAACCTACCATGGATTTGGATTAAAAGAGTAAGTATAAGTTCAATCAAAATAAAGTTGTCCACGTGATTATCTTGGGTCAATTAGAGGGGTAATTTTCTTCTATGATAATTAAATTTGAGGATATGTCTATGAAATATTTTCATGATTTACAATATTAGAATAAAAAAATATTCGATATTAGATGTCATGTTATTAGTTTTATTCATTTAATTACACAATACAATATATTTTGTGTAGTGATTAAATCAAAATGAAACAATAAAAACAAAACATCAATATTATTAACAATTCAATTTAGGATAATTATTTAACATTGTGTAACAATCAACAAAAATATAGGCATTACATCTATAGACATGAGATATATTGTATAGTGCATTGTTGGTTGTTTCCCCAAAACACACTAATGCTCTTGTTGCTACCCTACACACTAGTGTTAGTATTGCTACTACACACACTAATGTTCTTGTACTACCATACACCTTAATGCTCTTGTCAGTACTAGCATCATCTATGCTTGTTAGATATTCGTGCATGTGTTTGTAACTAAATAATGCACCAGTACACTTTGCAACAATCTACACAAGTGCACCTTGTATTGATGTAAGCACCAATGCATCTTATGATTATAGACCCAATAATGCACTTTATTTTATTGTATGCACTAGTGCACTTATGGGGAATACCAACACCATTACAACTCAACATTCCAATTTTGATTGCCACCACATGGATGTGGTAGTGCACATGACTCTATGATGCAAAAATTCACTTGGATATATACCACACTAGTGTGTCTTAACACAGAACGCACCAATGCAAAAAAAACTCTAACAAAGCCTCCACCTTTTGAGAATTTATAATGATAAGCAACCCTGGAAAAAACCTCTGCAACCAATAACATAGGTTTTTGAGGTGTTGTTTTGAGAATTTAACCCAATTTAAAAATCACCCATAGAACTTAATTCAATTTGTACATTTTCCTTATATATTATTCTGGGGTTTTTTCTTTTTAACTGATCAAGTTTGCATTCTCTAAGTATACTTTATCTACATTTAAGTATGCAATTATTAGATTTTCCACATTTTAATATTTTGTTTGGAAAAGGGTTTGTGGTTATGCATCAAACTTTTGCACCTTGTTCTTGTACCATATTCAAAACTACTTGTGTTTTGGCCTTGTTCGAGCTAACTGTTACCAATCAGTGCCCCTATCTGTCAATGCTCCTATAGAGGAGGGACAAATCAAATGGCTTTTCCGTTCAACGCTATCTATCTCTGGCCATTTCCTAGTATATATCTACATAAATATTGATACCCCATCTTTAATATTTCTCTAATATTATCCTAGCTTCACTAGTCCTAAAATTATTTTATTCTACAAAGACTAAGCAAACAAAAAACTTTAAGAATTCCCAACAAAATCTCAAGATTACATTAGTCTAATACCTCACATAATTTATAATTAAAAAAAAACATTTTGACCTCTTGTTGATCCATATTCATGATCAACTTAGTGCTTTCATCTAACCACCCGTAGGATGTTCCTTATATTTCTTTTTCTTGTTTATTTCCCTTTGTTTCTTTCCTCTCATAACAAAATTTTTCCAACACTTAGTCATTTTTCAAATAATGTGGAATGGGGGTAGCACAAGTCTCGAGTTCATGGGTCTGTAGGTCCGTCAAGTCGTAGGTCTGCATTTGCACTACTAACATTTCATACCTTTTACCTTTGTATACTTCTTAATTCAGTTTCACCTTTTTATACTTAGTGACTTTTTGAAAATGTGGATGCGGAGTTGGATATCATTTGTAAAACTTGCTTGAGTTCCCAAGTTCGCATGTCTGCAACCCTGCATTCACCAAAATGCATTTGTCACTTTTCGTTCCCCAAATTGTACCTCTTTTTCGCTTTCTCAACACTTGGTCAATTTTTTACAAAAGTGGATGTGGAGCTACATACTCCCCATAACCTTTTTCCTTGAATTCCTGGGTGCGCAAGTCCGCATTCTCCAAAACACACCTTTTCGATCTGCAAAAACACCTTTTTCAATACTTATCCATAATTTTGATCCCAATACGAACCTCTTTACCGTTCCTTATATCCACATTCACAATTTCACGGATCAACGGGTCCACAACTCCACATTTCCATGTTATACATTTCACACTCACCACACATCATTTTGCACTCATACTTAACATTTTACACCCATCATAACATCACATCACCACTTCCCATCACATTTATTATTCTCTCCACATCAACCACCACCTCTATAAGCATGATGTCGTTATTAATGCATAACACATCGGTTAAATCTTGCAATAAATCCAAATCTCATGTAAGTTGGCAACATTAAAAGCAATATTTATGATTGAGTAAGTTATCAAGGCAATATATGGTGAAATTAAATAAAATTAAATATGCCAAGTTTTAAGTATTGACAATAGCGCCACCTTTTTGTCAAAATCATAACATAATGTCAAGTAAGAAAAATGAATTTCATTGTGGAGATACATTGAACACACTCGAGTGTGAGGATCAACAGTTCCAATGGTCTAGGGCATATAACTACTACAAGGCTCTTTCTCCGATCGAAAAGAAAATGAACCTAATCTAGACCTCAAGAGCATTAGCAGGTTGTGTTCCAAAAGTGACAAACTTGAAAGAGTTTGTTCAATGGTGCGGAGATAAATTCATCTCTAAATGGAGAATAATTCAATTGTAGGGTCATCAACCCATTTCTCTAGCTCCTTCAACATTTTCCAAAATGTTGCGACTTCCTACACCTACCTTGTGATTCAAGAGCAAAGAGGATGACGAATTTTTGAAGCAACATAAAGGAGGAAATAGATTTTTGATCAATTACTTGGAGGACCCAACCAGTAACCCCGGTACATCTAGGATTGAGGTAACTTCATTGAAATACTCATACAGAGAATTTGCATGGTTATTCGCCTGCATTATCGGTATGGAATCTATTGTGTTTGTTTCAAGAAAGGTTATATATGCCATGTGTTGCCGCAAAGTTGTCAGACTAGGGTCCTCTTCAGGTTACCAACAAAAGGGTACCGATGTAGTCTAGTGCGCTGACATTTTCATCTTCTCGAAGGGAAAGAAGTCTCACCTAAAGCATGACCGAGAAATGAGAATTAGGAAAGGGTAAGAAGAATGCTTAGTCAGATCTACAAGTTATTAAGATTACTACCATTCTTGCACAAAAGATATTAACCATATTAGAATCATTAACATCTCATAACCCAAGACAAGAGAACAACATTACATGGAACATCACAGAAGCATAATGCATAATAGACAGAACACAATATCATTCCATGGAAACATAGATCATCACATACATAGTTTTCTTTAGAAATTTTATCTCCATCAGTATTCTATTGTAACAGAGTCCTTAGTCAAAATACATGCACAACTTATATCAGTCATATATAAATTCATACTAGAGAGAATAAACAAGTACATCTCAAAATAGTACCAGACCATATCGTATTATTTCTAGTCCCTTGCCCTTACTACCTCTACATTAATACAAGAATAGTTCTCCTTACATTCCCCATTTGGCTCAAAAAGGAGTTCTTAGTACTCAAATCTCATTACCCAACCTGATTACTATCATATTCTTTCATTATTTATTACGGTCCTTTATTTCTGATTAAGAACCCACGAGCTCTCTTCTCTTCTTGATTTTGTTTCAACTGCTCCTCTACAAAACTAATTGTACAATGGCCTCTAACCATTTTATTTTCCAACGCCTTTCTGTTGCATGCTCTTTCACTCATCCTTCTTTTCCTTCCTTTGCTTGGTTATCTAACTCCGTGGTAGCTTGCACAACTTCTACTTATCAAAACAAAGGGCCCAATACCATGCATTATGCTTTTCATGAAAAATACATCATTGATTGGGGTTCTCTTATCTCAAATGAAATTTCCTTCTAATTGAATAATCTCAAAAAGAGTCGAAAGTTCTATATGACTTCTTACCTGATTTTCGCCATCACTTATGGCCATGTGTTTCAAGACTTTCCATGGGAAAAACATGTTGATTTTAAGTTGGAGCCAGTCTATGCATGGTATTCGGTCCTCTATAAACATAAATCTTAGTACAATTTTTACCTAGTTCATAAGAACTTCATTTCAGAATTCAAAAAATTGATATTTAGTCAAAGCACATCTAGACTATCCCTGGAAGCAAATGCCTTTCTTTCTGGGAAAGGGGGTTTTGAAATGTCTAAAGAATTTATTGTGATTCGATTGTTTGGTGGTAAGGAGAATCCTTTCCTTTTACCATTCTATGTATCAGATAAACTCTTTATCATATACATGCGCAAACAATACAAGACTTGGGCCAACTTCTTCCATGATAAGAGAAAAAAACAATTCATACCCCTACAATGGAAAATTGGGAATTTTACTGTTAAGCACATAACTCACCTTAGTGAATTGGTAGGACACCATGAACAGTTGGGCCTGAAGCAAGCAAAACTTGTCAAAGGTTTTGACCGACACAACAAATTTACTCCACATATGGAATTTGTAGGGTACTCTTCACATTTCATCAAAATTGAACAGTTTCAGGAGGGTGGCAGGGATAATTTAGATCTCCATGAAATAGATTCCTACCAAGTTTCAAATGACATAGGAGAAATAAATTGTACCAATGAAGTACATAGACAACATGGCAAGGAAGTGAGAAAACAAAACCTTAATTTCCAAGAACATCCCAAAGAAGCACTCCATCGAGAATGAAAAATAGAATCAGTGGAATGGATACTATTAAAACATCAATTGGAGGGTCAGGCGACGGTGGGATAAAGACCCACTGAAGAAAAATCTCGAAAAATCACATATTACATACACTCTTGTGAAAATAAAAAGAAATATATCATTAGTGAAATGAAATGCACCTAAAGTCCAGGAAAGTCCCCGTGCAATGGACATGGATGAGCTCATTGAAGAACGTGGTTGGTCAGCACAAAGGTTATTAGAAACAAGGAAAATTTTTATGCTATTATTACCTAGGATCTTGAAATATTTGAAGAGGAATATTTCACTCTACACCATGTGACATACAATCATGAGACCAAGAAATTGTTGCTAGAAAAAGTGAATGCCAAGAATAAAAGGTCATCAGAACAATGGAAATCTTCAATTGATTTGGATGGAGTAGCACTGTCCAGAATTGCAGACTTTCATGGAGCCACTGGAGAGGCATTGAAGCAATCAATTGATAACATGGAAAAAGAAAATTCAGAATTGAAGAAGAGGATAAAAGAATTAAAATTTGCTTTGGTACCAGGACCATTGTTTCCCGAACCTTTGAGTTCAATCCAACCTGCACTTGTGTTAGAGGATACCTTGGAAAGCAACACAAAAATTAAAGGCTCATCAAGCTTATTGCAAGTTATAAGAAAATATGTTGGTGATTCCATACCAAACATAATTGTTATAATTCAAGAAATTTGGGAGCTTTCCCAAAGTATTAGTAGCTTTTCCTCCATAGTACAAAATTTCAAAGAATACTTGCAAAAGAATTTGGAAAATGATGAAGGATTTTTCAAGGAAGCCATAAATACATTTTAAGCCAAAGTCTCAAGCTCAAAGGAAGCCTCAAGGAAAGATCAAAAAATTCTTTCACCTTGCAGTATGAAATAGATCAATGCATGTTGGCTAAGGAGAATCAAGGAATTGAGATAAATGATAAATGAAACTGATGTCTTAGGAAAGAAAAATAATGATTTATTTCTCAAACTTGTTAGTATTACTAAAGAATTAAATGGTCCCAATTTATTGATGGATTCCATGATCCTATCAAAAGAATATTTAATGGGACAAATTAATGCATTAAAAGTCACTTGGGCAGATGAATTTACCGAAACTGTAGAATTTTCTGAAGATGAAGTTGAAAAACAGTTAGTTTGTTATATGTTACACATCAAAATTCCTCACTTCGATAATGCCACATTCTCATTTCCATAAGTGTCACAAGTTTCGTAAGTGTCGCATCACAAACGACACCATGAAAACACTTGACACAACCCCTAAAATATGTTAGAAGAAGAAGCCCCATCATCTGGCAGTCAAAACAAATTTTTTTCTATGAGGAATACTCATCTTGGAAACTTTTGTGAAGATCAACAGTCCCTTGCTCATATACAAGGAGCGCTAGCGCTCCTTTCCCATCTCACAGGGAGCATTGTAGCACTTTGTTGCCCTTTCTAATGGAGTGTCGAATTGGTTGAACAAATCTTGGAAGTTATCCCTTTTTCTTCTAAAGACAGCCATGGATGGATTGAGTTTGTTTGGCTCAAATCTAACCCTTAGGCTGCATCTAAGGGAGATATCACAACATGAAAACACTTGACACAACCCCTAAAATATGTTAGAAGAAGAAGCCCCATCATCTGGCAGTCAAAACAAATTTTTTTCTATGAGGAATACTCATCTTGGAAACTTTTGTGAAGATCAACAGTCCCTTGCTCATATACAAGGAGCGCTAGCGCTCCTTTCCCATCTCACAGGGAGCATTGTAGCACTTTGTTGCCCTTTCTAATGGAGTGTCGAATTGGTTGAACAAATCTTGGAAGTTATCCCTTTTTCTTCTAAAGACAGCCATGGATGGATTGAGTTTGTTTGGCTCAAATCTAACCCTTAGGCTGCATCTAAGGGAGATATCACAATGGTTGGAGACATATCCTCAACTAATCCCAAATATAACCAAGGTGGTTGAGCCTCTCAAAGCCTATAAATGGAGGCATTCTCATGGTGAGCAAAAGAAGAAAAAATCAGCAAATCATTGTTATTTTGATTGTGGATCTTTCGAGCAAGGGTTGGATGAGGAGGACTTGGAGAGCTTGCTACAACATCATATGAAGATTGTAAGTTTCCTTTTGAATTTCTTACTAATATACTTGGCCTATTTCCTTCTAGTATGTGTTTACATGTGCTAGTCTATGATTGTCTTAGTCTTCGTAGATCGATTGATTTTGTCTAATCCATTAGAGTAGGAGATAGTCATTTGTCTCTTGTTATCCATTATAGGTATTGTTCAGAACTCACAGATTGGAGAATCTTGGACAAATGTAGAAAGTGAGGTGCATCATACTCTCCCTCCTTCTCTCTTTTTCTATGGATAAAATGAATCTATAGGAATGGTAGTGTCCAAAGGTAGTTTTATATCTTGGTAGAAGGGTCTGTACTCCAAGGGAAAATTCACTTGTTTGTAGGAGAATATTTCTGTAACAGAAATTGACGACTCCACTAGGAAGGAAATTTTAGTTTGTTCTTTCCTTGGTTCATCTGTGACCTTTTTACTATCCTTAGATATTTTTTTTATTTAATATGTCATTACATATTTCATCTTTGATAAGTTGTCTCACAAAGCCTCTTATTGAATTTCCCCGAGTTATTGAGCTTTCTAAGTTTTTCCCAAACTTTTCTCAGGACTAGTGCCCCTCTATAGTTTAGGTCAGAGCGTTGTAGCTTGATCAACGCTCCCCCAAAGTCTATCAAGGAGAGTTGTAGCGCTCTGGTGCTTTGTTTACCAGAGCACCGATTTTTGTTCCTTTGAAACATTGCATACTTTCTTGCTTGCTGGGCATAGTCCTTGGATTTTTTTCTTTGACTCAGATCATATTTTGTCAAATATTTTCCAGAAGGCTACGAACCCATACCTCCTAAATCACCCAAAGAAACTTACCGTGAAGAGGTCGAGAACCATTCAGACACTGGGAGTGTTGCTATTCCTTTGCTAGAAAATCCTGAGAGAGCTTCAGTTACGGTTCAGGAAGATTCCACCTTTTATGTAATCCCAACTCTGCAAGTTCCTCTCGATCCACTCCTTGTCTGACTAGACTCCTTGGGTAACATTGTAGTAGAAGATTACCCTCATTTACCATCAAGGCCATATAATCAACTAGATATGGAACCAATACAACAAACATTTAACGAAGAATACACTACCCCTATCCATTCTACTGAAATGGTAGATCCATAACTAACCCTTGTTTGTTCTATATGGAGAACCCCATCGAGATGAGACCTTTATGAAAAAAATAATTTTAGTCGACCGCCCTTTGACTCTCCACTTACATCTACCTCTCTCGGTGCAGAGGTAGGACCGTTAGGTCAGCCTATTGATCGTCCCATCAAACAAACAATCAATATTGCTACCACTTCAGGACAAGTTCAAAGTGAAACAGGAGTTGTGTTACCTAGTCATGTGTAAAGTACCCTAAAAATTACACCTACCATCCATCTTCAAGCCATGACTTCATATACTCCACAAAACCTTGTTGGGACACCTTCACATCAAAGGATGCAAAACCCTGCCACACAACAAAACCCAACTGTGGGACAAATCCCTATTGGGGGGAAACCCCTGCTTAGTGGACAAATCCCTACCAGGGGGCAATCATCTTTCAACACACAAATTTCAACTGGGGGGAAACCCCCTTTCACCTATCAAATCCCAATTTCTACCCAATCGATGGCAGGGGGACAATTTCAACCTTCATTCACCGGAAACCCCCCACAATCCCGGGGACCACTTGAGGGGGGTCTGTTTCATAAACCACATAAGGTAGGGACATTAAACCCCAACTTGCAAGGAGGAATCCTAAATTCCAATCCTTATGGATTACATTCTGGACAACCCTTCCCAGGGGTCCTGAATCCCACTTGGGGTCCTCAAGGCCAACCATCTTTTCCTCTCCAGGGGAAAATTCCTTAGCCTCCTCAAGGTCAACCTAGTTACCCACCTCAAGGGAAAACTGGTTATCCACCTCAAACTAATCAAGAAAACTATCCTCCCTCTGGGTTACACTGGTTATCCTCCCCAAGGCCAAATGGGTTTCCTCTCTCCTTTTATGCAAATTCCTCAACAAATGAATCCTACTTTTGTTGGTCAACATCAACAACATATGGGAGGACTTGTTGGCTAAAACTATCCACCACAACCAGTTTACGGTCCTACTGGTGTTCCTTTGCCACACCAGTATCATCCTCAATTCAATCGATAGTTACCGTTCTTAGCCACTCTAGATCTATTGGATCTGTTGAGATTAACCAACGATCCCATATTACTCTCCCCTTTTTGGATAGTCATTCCTGCCAAATTACCTTCCGATATTCCAAAATATGACGAAAAGCCTAGTGAAGAACCTAATAACCACGTTATGACATTTCATATATGGTGTTCATCAAATTCACTAATGGATGATTCTATCTGGTTACGTCTTTTCTAGCATACACTTACAGGTTCAACGACTAAATGGTACATTGAGTTACAACATGGAACTTTTCAAGATTTTAATTCACTTGCCATGGATTTTTTCACTCACTTCCAATTACCTATCCACTACGAGACTGGCATAGAACTTTTGACCTCCCTTCATCAGACCAACTCCATATATATTTATGATCATAATCATGAATGGAGATGACGATGATGGTTGATCAAAGAAACCATTCCTGACCAATTATTGGTTGAATGGTTCACCAAATCTCTTTTACCGCCTATTTCTCATGACGTAGCCATGGGTGGTGTCGTTACAGAAGAGGAAGCCATTGCTCATGCCCAGTATCTGGACTTGGTTTATTCCTAATCCGGTAATTTGTATGAATAGATTCCAAACGCTCCCCGTACATCAACCGACCCATCAAAACCATCCTTCACCGCCCATTCAGATGGAGTTATTGGTTATGTCAAAACCTAGTCCAGTTCACAGTCGACTGGCATGATTAATCGTTCAGTTGATGCCCCAGCTACAGGGTCGACTTCACTCTCATCAAGCTCCACCTTGAATCAAGTATTTGAGGTGAATGCAGTTCAATCTACTTCTCTGCAACAGTCAGGGGGGGAAAGAAACCTAAGAATAAACCTAAGAAAAAAAAATAATCAAACCAAAAATGCAAAAAAAAATAGAACACCCACGTACTACTGAGAAGAAACCGTGGCACAAATCGAAATTTCCATGTCTCATTTGTGGTGATGATCACTACACACGAGATTGTCCCCATCAGGATGAAGTTGCTAAACTTTTTAAAGGAAATTCTCAAGCTGTTGTATTGACACATCCTTTTCCACAACAACAGTCACTGGTTGCACAAAATCCTACACCTTCAATAGGAGGTAACCCAAATCATCCTCCTAGCAAGGAAGCTTCATCGAGTGCACGCATTTACATGTTTAATGGAATAGATTTGACCACTCATACTACGATGTATAACACACCACCAGGAAAACCTGATAAGGAAAAAGTAACTACTGCCATTACACCAGATCCAACGTCCACTACAATTAATCCTCCATCTAGACCACTCCAGATTGAGAAACCAAGCTTTGACTCTATTCTACGCCCACCAAGAGCACAATTCGAAAGTCAACCTTTAATCCTAATTCACGTGCTTCTCAAAACTACAACATTGTTGAACATTTGGTCCAAGCACCTTACGATATGTCATCTCTCGAAGTTCTACAACACTGCCCTAGTCAGCGTAGGACTCTCTTGGTAGCCATTGGAGCTATAGATCCTGAGTCATCCAATAATATCACATTCAACCTGGATAATTTTAAATCACGACTCTCTCGCTAACTTTATTTCCAAATCGATGTCGTTGTCCATAATCAACATATTCATCGCACGATCTTGGATGAGGGGGCATCCATGTGTGTCATGTACTTGGCTTGTCGGAAAGGCCTTAAATCACCTAGTCTTAATCAATCTCCCACCATGTTAAGAGCATTCAATGGAAGAGGTTTCTGTCCTCATGGATTATTACAATCCTTAGTCATTCAATTGGGAGGCAAAACTGTTTCTGTAGATGTTGAAGTAGTCAATGCTCCCCTCAATAATAACTTGTTGTTGGGAATAAATTGGTTCTATGCTATGACTGTCGTTGCTTCATTAGTTTTTTGATGCGTCCAATTCCCTCATCAAGGTAAAATTGTTACCATCGATCAGTTAGATTACTACACCCCCGAAGCTCGCACTCAAACGACCAGTAATGTTCCTTTTCTAAAAGACTAAAAAATTACTTATGAAAGTGTTGGGGTAGATCCATTGAAAGACTCTTCTCTCATGGGTACCTTTCCTACACCTCTTCCTCGTACTACGTAACACATCACAATGATCGGTGTGATTTTGACTATGGCGCATCAATCCTTTGACTCATCTGATCCATGGGTCGTGCCTAGTCCCTTAGAATTTGATACACTAGGTGACACTATGCCACTTAGTCCTGCAGAGTTTGAATACGACGTTATTCAGTCTGTCTCTCCTTCATTGGACGACCAATATATATTGGCATCTACTACGTATTCATTACCATCCTGGTTGGATTCCCTATCCTCTACTTTTGATTACATCCTACAGATTTTTCCATCCGTTGAATCTATTATGGAAATGCTTAGTATCGAGGAGGCACCGTGGGATGACAACCACCACCGTTCATCCTTTCTTCCCAGTTTGGATGAAATCAAGAAAGATATTTCCTCTATATTTCCTAGCAATATTGTCAACTCTCCCCAATTTCCAATACTCACTTAGGATACCATCTCCAAGGGGAATTTGGGAAATATCTCTCACATGATTACTATATTGTCAACTCTCCCCAATTTCCAATACTCACTTAGGATACCATCTCCAAGGGGAATTTGGGAAATATCTCTCACATGATTACTGTCGACAAATCCATTAAAGAAGGTATTGTGGAAACCATTCAACTAGGTGCAAATTGTTTAGTTGAAGAGGTTGAAACCGATACCGCCTTATTTAAAGAATTCTGTGACATATTTTCCTGGAGCTACGAAGAAATGTTAGGGATCGATCCATCGATTGTTGTGCATGAAATCAATACTTACCCATGAGTTAAACCTATGAGACAGAAACTTCGCCCAGTTCATCCTGATAAAACTGCGACAATTAAGGTAGAAGTCGAAAAATGATTAAAATATGGTTTTATTTATCCCATCCCTATGACTGAATGGGTTTCCAACATCGTTCTGGTCACCAAGAAACAAGGGACAATTTGTGTTAGTGTAGATTATCTTAATCTTAATAACTCTTGTCCCAAGGACAATTACCCTACACCCTTTATCGACCAAATTATCGATTATTACGCCGGAAGCGTCATTTTCTCTTTTATGGATGGATTTTCTGTATATAACTAGATCAACATTTTACCGACTAATCAACACAAAACAACCTTCATCTGCCCATGGGGGACTTTTACTTATCGGAAATTACCTTTTATCCTTAAAAACATTGGAGCCACTTTTTCAGTGGGCCATGTCGTATGTGTTCCATGACATCAAACATATCATTGAACCTTATCTCGATGA
>CBVK0102594499.1:422-10544 GCA_900067695.1 Picea abies
TGGTTGGGGTTTACATAATATTTTTTCCTTTGGCAAGGCTTTGGCGGCATCAACTTTATGGAGAGCTATTTCAAAACCAGGTATTTGGCACAGAGTGTTAAAAGGTAAATATTACCCCCACAATACATTGAGCAATTGGTTGAGGTCGACAACTTTCCTTTACCGATCAACATCTAAGATCTAGTCCAGTCTTATGAAATCGGTGCACCTTATCACAAACTAGATCGATTGGAAGCCCGGATCGGGATTTGTTGTGTCGTTGGGTAGGGACAATATCCTGGGTCTTGGGCCCTTCTCGTATCTATCCTCAAACCTTATAGGAGCACTCAAACAAAAAATTATCTCGTTATTAGCACAAGTTTGGTATCATCAGGGACATAACTCTTTATTATCCAATTGGAAAGATAGTAGTGAGTTGGGATTATCAAGGGATATATCCATTGAATGGTGACAATTCTGTCGGGAACTACAGATAGCTGGAGTGATACTCATGGGAGATGAAGATGAACTGTTCTGGACAGGGGGGGACTCATCGGGTGTTATTTCGGTTAAGAATATTTATGAGGCTATTCAATCAACTCAAAATCTTCCATTGATCATTGGCTAGAAGATTCAAATGTGGAAATGGGATATTCCACTAAAGATCAAATTATTTCTTTGGCTGGCTGTTAATAATAAAATAGTGACTTGGGAAAATCTCCTTCATAGGGGTTGGAGCGGGTCGGGAAGGTGTATTATTTGTAAAAAGGAGTCGGAGGATAACATTCATTTGTTCACATTCTGTTCATTTACAAGGGCAGTTTGGGAAACTTTAAAGCGACATACAAAAGTTGTTCATTGCTGGAGTGGGAATAATCTATGTGAGTGTTTTTCTTATTGGACAGAGGCAAAAACAAGTATCCCCAGTCTGGCGGCTTTAGCTTGTTGGAACATATGGATTGCCAGGAATGAGGCCATTTTCGAGGGAAAGGTGCCATCAGTCACAACTGTCGCTATTAAAACTTTGAGCAACTATCACAAGCCGGATATAAAGCATCAAAAAATTTGCGTTGTTACATGCATGAACTCTGATACTATTGACTATCCTGTAGCCTTTTTTGATGGAGCGGCCCGGGGGGATGGAAGATGTTGCGGAGCGAGAGGAATTATAAAATTATCTGCATCATTGACATATAAGTGGTATGTGAACTGTGGTCAGGGTACAAATACAGAGGCGGAGTTAATGGGAGCCTGGGCAACTTTACACTTAGCAAAGTATCTTGACCTTGAAAAGCTTCAGGTTTTTGGTGATTCCTTGGTTATTATCAACTGGTTAAGTAAAAAAGGAAATCTCAGAGTTTGTGCTTTGGAAGGATGGAAAAGGAGAATCATCATATTAAAGGAAAAGTTTATTGATATAAATTTCTATAATATTCTTCATGATTTCAACAGAGCCGCATATGATCAATCTAAAAAATCACTTTCTGAACCTGAAGGAAATCTAGTGATCCATAAATGGATTGATGGAAGAGAGAATTCTTCAAACATCATCCATATTTATTGATGGAGGTTTCTATCTTGTGTATCTTCCTGATCCTATTTTTTGATGAATTTCTCAGAGTCTCTGTTTAGTTTTTGGTTCTTTACCCTTCTGGATTTTAGTATTGGATGTAATAACTCTTTTTGAGTCCTAAGTTGGACAATATCTTTTTTGTCAGTTCTAGATACTGTTTCTTCTGCCATTTGGATAATATCTTTGGGATTATCGCTGATCATAATTTTGGGCTATTTCATATAGCGACTGGTGGAGCGAATGTAAAAAATTCTATTCTATAATATAATTGTGTTAATTTTCTTTCTTGAAAAAAAAAGTTCTATAATATTAAATCAAGTTTTCGTGAAAAATTAAATCTCACTATTACAAAATTTGGGTGTAATAAAAGAAGTATAATATATAAATGGAAATTTTAACCAATAAGTTTGGACAATCCAGTATGCCAATAATTCATATAATATTAAGAAAAAAATAATTCTTAGAATATTAAAAAAAAAAGCAAATGAAATATTAAACAAGTGTCACTGGAGTGGCAATGTCCCTATCGATAATGAAATTGGGAATATTGCCATGAAATGTGTTGGTATGTTATTCATCTGTAGTGTTTCTGCTTTCTTCAGTTAGCCATCAAACTGAGCTGGGCTTCGGTTCACTCATTTGTAGTGTCTCTGCTTTCTTCAGTTAGCTATCGAACTGAGCCAATTTTATTTGCCTTCCCCTATGATATGTGCAACGTAGTATGTGTTGGTGCAAGTTTGACCAGACCAGGGTCCTTCTTAGGTTACCAATAAAAGGTACTGAGTATTCTAGAGCGCTGACATTTTCATCTCCTCCGAAGAGAAGAAGTCTCACCCGAAGCGCTGCTGAGACAAATGGACAAGGAAGGGTAAGGAAAAGACTTAGGAGGATTCACATAACCTTTAGGACTCATCCTGATCTTGCGCAAAAAATCTAACTATCGAATAGTTATGAATCTTCTATGTGCAAGAATCGAACCTACTTATGTTGCAGAAAAGCAATTAAACACAGAACCATCATGAAGAACTTATAAACCATAAAGAAATATTGTAATGCATGAGTAAAACAAAAGAAGACATAGTGTATTTTGAAAATTTAGATCCTTCTTTATAGTATCTTCAGAATCTTCCTTCATTTACAATCTCAGAACCATACTATGGTGCTCTTATTATAGACTCTTGGCTCGGGACTCGTGTCATGGAGCTCTAACTCTCAAAAGGGTACAAACTACATTACAAACTCAGACCTTTTCTTGATTCGACTGACAACAACCCTTATAGAGATGGGAAGATTAGGCTGAACTTGATCACAAATCAGTTGAACTCCTAGATAACTAACCAACCGACTAACCAACCCTCTTACAATCATGTTTATCCCTATATATAAGCTAGGTTGTGCCTTCTGTCTCAGCGTGCACGCTTTCTTGATCTGTTGCAACTATTTTTGCTTAGCTGGCATTGCGCTGTCTTTTTCGCAATTGATTTATGTTGCTCCTTCTTGCTCTACTTTCCAACTTCTACTAAAGTTTGTGCAACTCGTATTTAGTCAAAACTTGCTCAATTCCTTATCCCAAAAATGAAGGGCCCAACCGGCTCCGACCACAACCCTTGACTCGCCCTCGAGTTAAGTGCTTGGTTCTTTAGCAGATTCCTGTAGCACATGTTGTTTTCCCTTGTCCTCCTTTTCTTCTTCCTTTTTATCTTTTGTTTGTGATTTCTCTTCTTTCACCTGTTCAGACAAAGGGCCCAACTCTTGGACCAGCTACAAGGCCCACTCCCTCACTCCTTGAAAGTTTCCAACCTTATCCTACCACTTCCGGCCCACTCCCTCACTCCTTGAAAGTTTCCAACCTTATCCTACCACTTCCCAGCAAGGAGTGATGCCTCTGCAACAAATTGTTGGGTCGTCTCTGTACTACACCCCTTTGGCTTGGACATGACCAACAAGTTCCACTCGGAATTTGTTGTTGCATCAACTTGATGCATCTTCATGTCAATTGTCTGAATGACAGGTCGGAAGTCATGCAACTCTTTCTTTTCTACAAACTATTTCTCAAAGAGGGCATTAAGTTCATTGTTCGCCTATTGGATTTGGTCGAACTTTTGTTGTTGCTCCATCGGGTCCATTGTGGTCGCAACTTTATCATTCAGGACCTGGATCTTGGTGCGCACATCTTCCAATACTTAGTTGCATCGAGCGATGATGCCTATCCAATCGTTGACTTCTCAGAATATCTTTGTGCATTTCGTTATGTACTTATGTAGTGTTGCTCAGGCATTGTTGCCTTCCAGTACTATCTTCTGTATCTGCTCTTGCAACTTCTAAGGTTGTTGCTCTACTTCTTGCTGAGTCCGTCACAATTGTACTTCTAGATGCTCAGTGCGAGTGGCGAGTCGTGTCCATGCTCTGTGGAGAAACTCAATTTGATGCTCTGGTTCACCTGCATCATTGGTTCCAGGAAGTTCGGGTGCAACCTTCCGAATCTCTGGCCAGGCTTCAACAAGCCTATCCTGCACTCTTTCCAGTCGATGCTCAACCTGGACCTTGGCCTCTTCTTCTTGCACTCTTTCCAGTCGATGCTCAACCTGGCCCTTGGCCTCTTCTTCTTGTTGTCTTGATGCTTGCGCAAGGAACGCTTTCTCTCTTGCGACCTCAGTAGACATCTCGGCCTGTTCGAGACTTTGCTCCAATTGATCAGTTGATGCTCTGATCAGTCCAAATAGGTGCGTCGCTGACCACTGTGCAAGGTTAGCGAATGAAGGGGTTGCATCTCTGGGTGCTCATGTCTACAGTGGAAGTCCACTGTCCGTTGAATGCTTCGAGTGGGTCTCTACATCCTCCTCTGTTGATGGTCCTGGTGTGATTCTCAACCTTAGCATTGAGGGCAAGAGATTCATAACCTCTATCCTGGCTATGCATAGTTTCATCAGCTTTGCACATCATTGAGGGTTCTGGAGAACCTGCTCCATCTATTCGTGCGTGGATGTTGCGCTCTGCTCGGACGTTGATTCTAGTTCCTTCTGAACCTCTGGTATCTCCTGCCCATTTCTTGCATCTAAGTTCTGCGTTGTGCTTTCTTGAGCACCCTCACTCTTGGCGGGTGAGGGGATTTGCTAGTTGCTTTGGGCTTGCGGCTCCTCCACAGTTTGGGTGTCTTTTTCTTGCGCAGGAGGCATAGTCTACTGGTCCTAGATGTCTGGGTTTGGACCAGTCATTTGCATGCTCTGCTCTAGTACTTCAGGGTTTGGACCAGCCATCTGCATGCTCTGCTTTGGTACTTTAGGGTTTGGACCAGTCATCTGCATGCTCTACTCTGGTACTTCAGGGTTTGGACCGTAAACTTCTGATCTCGACTTAGGAAACTCTTGGGTTGTCTCTAGGATTTCTCGCTCCACTTGCTTTGGTTGATCAAGCTGCATTGACTTTGGGTTTGTTGTTTGGGGTGGACTGGTGGTTTCTGGGGGTGGCGACTGGGGTTTGGTGATGACGGAAGGTGCTTAGTGATGACTGTGGCTAAAAATGTTTCAGGCTCAGGGTCATCCTGAACGTGGATGTTGGGGCCTGCTCTAACCGTTGCATGGGTGTGGTGGATGACCAATGTAATGGGTTGGGGGTTCAAAGGCTTATTAAGTGAAACCCCGGTTTTGAGCTTCTTCATCATTGATTCAGTAACAAACACGACACTCATGATCTTGTTGATGTCCTCACTTGACAACATGGCATTGGTTGGCAGCCGATGGAGGACTGACAACATTCTTTTCTTACACTCCAATGGTTGCATCTCATCTTCCTCCTCAGAGTTTGATTGTGTCAGAGCTTCTTGCTTCTGTGGCTCTGAGCTTGAGCTTGATCCTACCCCTGCTTCTTTGCTTTTCTTCTTTAGAAACTCGGTCGATAGGATGTAGTGCATCCCTGACTTGCGCGGGTTGCGTTTGACTCCTGGCCATGACATTACTTCTTTGTCGAAGGCCTCTTCGTCCTGGTAGAATGGTAGCATCTTTGAATGGAATTCTTCCTTGCTAACATGACTCAGCCATACAAACATATGATGTTAGTTCATGCTAAAGGCAATATTTCTTGTATTGTAGTTGAGAAGTTCCTGCAGAATACACAACCTCTGTGTTGCGTTTATCATGCCATTGTACCACTTAGCAAATGTTGCACCGTTGAAAGATGCATTCTCTGAATTTGACCTGGACTGCCAGGGCTTGAACATCTTCGCCATGCGCCCCTTGTCTGGTAGCATTGATGCCCTTCCCATAGGTAGTTTCCATTTGTACATTGCAAATGCTACCAACATATATCCATAGGTGAAGGTTCCTCCCTTCTCCTGCGCTTCCTCGCATGCCACTAGTAGTTCCTCCAACATGTAACTACACCAATTGAACACAACGTCGTTGGTGCAAAAGTCTACTACTAATAATGCATCTAGCATGCATTCTCCCTTGTAGTATGATCTCATAACCTTATTGGTTATGATGTAACAACCATTTTGAATTGTCTCTAGTAATATGGGTTCAATTACTATTGTGCATCCACCCCTCTTTGTGTTGAATTTCTCATACAGGCTAAGCTCTCCTTTATTTTTGTCATGCTTACCAGGACCTTGGAATCCTTTCAACACATCCTCTCCTTAGAAGGATAGTCCTGTAAGCTGATGGATGTCTTCAGCATGGATTGGATATCTTTTATCCAACCAGAGACTTCTGTCATGCACCCTACTTATCAAATATTTTGTGCACTGCGTAGCCTCGCTAGTGGTACCAAATACTGGTAGGTATCGAAGGTTCATGATGGTTGAATTGAATAAATTCCAAATACTGGTAGGTATCGAAGGTTCATGATGGTTGAATTGAATAAATTGACAAGGTCTAATTTTGGCACAAATTGCATACCTCTGAATCTATCTAGAGCCATATCCCAAAAGACATATGTGTGCATCTGAGGGAACAAAACTGAATCTGTTAAGTCAATATCGAGGAGCTTAACATGCTCCACCTTCCCTTTGAGATCACCTACGACCTAGAATTGTGGGTTGTAGGGCTCGTTTGGTACCGCTTCTTTAGACATAGCACTTTAGGTTGATGTAGCTCTCGGCATTCCCACTTCTGCAACAAGCTAAGGACTAGGATCAAAATTCGGAAATAGCTATGTTCTTTGGAAACAATGTGGTCTCGGGCGAGTTTTATAATTGGCTTAATGGGAAAGTTTGATCAATAAGTATTGTTTATCATGATTATATGAACACAATTGGGTATGAGTTTTCTGACGATATGGTTTAATAGGGTAAATCCTATTGGTGGATTCAGGCATTTACTTATTTGTGTAAGTGGGATAGGGACGTGGCCGATTTCAAACCTTTTTGTTTGATGGGTGGGTGTCCTAGCGTAAACTCTAATGGCATATTTGCATAATGTGGATTTATGGATTAACTGACCTCAGATGGGGTACTGAAATGGAATAAAGGTTGTGATTAGATTGGGTTCATGTGACACATGGACTCAGATCATATTCAGATTCATCCTCCCTCCAACCAAAAAGGAGGTTCCTGTCATATTAATGTCTGTCATTAATGGATTATCATATGCTTCGAATCCTACATTGCTGAGTCATTAGTTCTGTATCAAATAATACTTAAATAGAAAATAAACTATTTATCATGGCATCAGACTGCACACATCGAATTTATTAGCTGAATTTACAAAATTTAAAAAAAAATTCAAATCTAATTAATGTACAAGCTCCTTCGAACTAGAGCAACAGTTTCTTTTCCTCAGTTTTAATACATATATGGCTTCAAGAAAGTGTCATTCACCCATCCTAGTCACAACACACCATCTAGTTTCCTGAGTATGACTACTACTGAGGGTCAGATCTCCACAATGATAAATGGTCCCAACCAGTGCATGTGAAGCTTGCAAGGATGCTTTTGGTATCGATTATCATAGAGTAGAACCTTATCTCCTTGTGTAAATACCTTGGTCTTAATGTGCCTGTCATGCCAAGATTTTCCTTGTGTAAATACCTTGGTCTTAATGTGCCTGTCATGCCAAGATTTTTTTCTTTCTTTTTCCATCATTTGATAGAAGTCTGCTAGAAATATGGTCTCCTCAAGTTATTGTAACTTCATAAGTCTATGCGCAATGGATTCCTATTTTGACATACGTGTGATTTGTGCAATATACAAACTTGGAGTGATGAATTCTACAGGAACCAGTGCCTCTTTCCCATAAACTAACTGGAACGGTGTGTGCCTATGGATTTTATTTGTGGTTTTCTTGTATGCCCATAGTACTGTTGGGACTCTTTCATCCCAATATTCTCTATTTGCATAATAGACCTTTGTCAACCCTCTTTCCAGAACCTTGTTGAAGCCTTCGACTGTTCCATTGGCCTGTGGGTGGTAGGGACTTCTTTTGTGATGTTGGATCAGGAACTCTACTGTAAGCATTGCTATAGTGCTGCTAATGAAATGAGATCCATGATCACTGGTTAGGCTCTCGGGACATTCGAATTGAGTCATGATATTCTTGAAAATTAATTGAGCAACAGTATCGGTCGAATAGTCCTGAAAAACTGTTGCTTCTGCCCAATGGGTAAGGTAGTAATTTGTGGTGATGATGTACCTATCCTTTGAATTCTTGGTTGTAGGGTTGATTGGTCCAATAAATTCAACTGCCCATTTCTCGAATACTTGTAGAGATCTAACTTATTGCAGTGGTAGTTCATCTCGTTGGGACAACTTACCCACTCGTTGAAAAATATCACATGGTCTAGCGTATAATTTTTCATCCTTGAAGAGTGTTTCCCACCAAAGTATAGATTATAGAACTTTCTGTGCAGTGGCCTTTCCTCCTATGTGACCTTCTGAAAATCCACTATGGCATTTCCCAGAGTATATCTTGTCTTTCATTATCCAGGACACATCTTCTGAGGATATTGTCTAGTCCTAGTTTATACAAATGTTCGGTGATCAACTGGTAATTTGTTGCTCTAACAACCATGTGGAATTTATGGGTTTTGGAATATGTTTCTAGGAAGGCCCCTATACTTACGAAGATTGTTATGTCCTCCAAGTATTCTGGTATGGCCTCAACCCAAAACAAGTTTGCATCTGGGAGCTGGTCATCTATTTCTTCACCACTTTCCCTTGACTCTAATATGGACAGGGGATCAAGTCCTACATTGCATCTTCCCCGTTTAATGATAAATTCAAAGGAAAATTCATGAAATAACAACAACCATCTAAAAATTATCCCTTCCAACACAGGTTTGTTAACTAGATATTTCAATGCAAAATGATCAGTAAAGAATTTGAAATGAGACCCTAACAAATGATTTCTAAATTTCTGCAAAGCATAAATCATGGCTAAACCCTCCCTTTCCATCGTTGTGTATTTGTGTTCATATTGCCACAACTTCTGACTCACAAAATAGATAGGATGATCCATAGATCCATCTCCAATTTACATTAAGATAGCTCCCAAGGAAATTACTGAAGTATCTACATGGACGTGAAATTCATTCTCCCAGTTTGGGAATATCGAAATTGGTGTTGTGCTGAGATTCTCCTTAAGTGTCTCGAATGATTTATCACATTCTGGAGTCCATTGGAACATTTCCACCTTTTTCAGTAGGTTTTCCAGAGGTGCATTAATGGTGGCATATCTTCGGATGAACCTATGATAGTAACCTATGTGTCCCAACATGGAGCACAATTGTTTAGCACTCATAGGTGGTGGCATATTTTTGATGACCACAACTTTGGCTGGGTCTACCAATACTCCTTCTCGGCAGACTATGTGGCCCAACAAATTCATGTGTGGTACACAGATGCACTTTCTGAGATTCAATGAGATCTACAATTCTCTGCATCTGTCAAACATTAGCCACAGTAGTGCTACATGTTCCTTGAGAAGGCTATATATTGTCCAAACATCCATATAGACTTCTATAAATTTTTGAATGAACTCTCTAAAAGTTGCTATTACAATCCCGAAGAAAACTGCCGGGGCATTCTTTAAGCCAAATGGCATCACATTGTATGCGAAAGATCCCCATTATGTTATGAAAGTGGTCTTCTTTTTGTCCTCTTCAGTGATCCTGACTTGGTGGTTGTTACACCTCAAAATTGCTCACTTTGATAGTGTTGCAAGTGTCATCATTACAAGTGTCACAAGTGTCGCATTTTGGTCACAAGTGTCAGAAAACGCATACTGCCATAATGTCTATGTCGTGCCTATAATGACATCGGAAGGACACTTGACACACCTCAAACAATTGATTTGGAGGAAGAAGAATGGGTTAACAGAGTTTATAAACCTTTTGCCACTAGAAAACCCATTCAAAAGGTATTTTTTGAGAGGAGTGCTCCCCCATATACTGTTAGGGAGCATTATAACACCCTGATTCCCTTTATGGGTAGCGCTGCCACTATTAGGAGCACCAACACTTGCTTTTCTTCTTTCAAGGAGTGCTATAATGCTCTGATGCACTTTTTGGAGGAGCGCTACCTATTCCAGGTGAAATTTTGTTTGTTGAGAAGATTGAGGGAAAGATCCCCTCAATAT
>CBVK0102594504.1:0-10344 GCA_900067695.1 Picea abies
ATAAATGGAGGTCTGTGGTATATAATATAGGCAAAGATCATGGTCAAAACCGGGGACCAACACTTACTAGCCCAACCATTTACCACGCGACTGATGAACGTCGAGAGGCGTCGACATCTTGTCGTTCACCGAGAGACGCCCGACATCTATCCCACTGCCATTTTGAATTTCGCCATATATGTGGTTTCCATGTGAATAATTTATGTTATTTTGTGTTAATCAGGTGCCCCCTGATGATTAATGGAGAAAAAATGACATGAGAAAAGGTTATATGAGTTAATTTTAGCTTTTAATTTGTGTACACAACTAACAACTAACAATATTCTTATATAGTTAGTTAAATCTCAGAGGCACATTGTAGATTTTTAATTAAAAAACTCATTAATCTAAAAATCTTCAACTAAAAATATTCTTATATAGTTAAATATCACAGGCACATTGCATATTTTTAAGAATATTCTTATATAATTAAATATCACACGCACATTGCATATTTTTAAGTAAAACACTCATTAATCTGAAAATCTTCAATAGGTATACCCCTCTCGGCCTAATAACACTGCAGATCAATATCACCGCCACAAGTAAAATATATCTCATGCCTCAACTTGGAATAGATGCCTACCATTTATCGATATCCTGGTTGCGCCTTCTCACAGATGGTAGAGGAACCATTAATCTCAGAGGAACAATAGTAATTTTTGAGAGAAATTACATAAGATAGTGTAATCAGTTGTATTGCACTTTTTGGAATGTGTTTTATGTATAAGGAAAGTAGTTTTAATAAATGGATGCCAAGAGAAACTAGGTGTTATACATTGAGGATGGGGATCGTGCTAAAAAATCATAAGTATCGACAATGTATACCCGAGTTAAGAGTGATTTTGTCAAATTTTTAAAATCCCTCTCACCCATTCTGAGAATGGGGAGAATAGAATCCCATCTATTCCATTATAAATATTTGAGGCTTGCAGGTTTGGATCAGTAATATCTAGTGAATCGGTATTAATAAATCTGCCAAGAGAGTTTATCATCCTGGCTACAGTTGGGCTAATGACTGAGCAAAATTTTGACCGACATCCATTCCCTCAACGAGTGTAAGAATGGAAGTTATCAATCCTTCCTTTATAATGGTCTCCATATATCGAATTTCGAATACAAAGTGGTTTATGGACAATAAATTCAATCCCCTATTTTTTTTAGGTCACCAACAATATCAACCCAATATTTGTAAACGTGTACTGCAAACACCATCAGGTTTCTAATAATAATAGTTGTCATAGGAGCAGTAGTTGAAATCCAGAGTAACTTGGGTATTTTCTTGCTCAGTCAGCATCAGAAAACAACAAGAAAGTGCCAGGTTGTGGTGGTGATGTATGTTTTGTTGGAAATTTGAACCTTTTTGGAGGAATAGGCCCGATGATCATGGAATAAAGGATTTGGTTGAAGGAAATTTTTCTTTGGAGGCCTAGTTATCCCTTCTCCAACTCAATGACTTTACCAAAATTGCCAAACGTTTCCCAAAAAAGGTGTGACATCTTGTTTTAGGGTTCCTCTTATGTGAAAACTATGAATTAAATAATATTACTTTTGTAAAGGGGCAAGGTAAGGGATGTTTAGCCATTATCTTTTGTTTTACCCTAAGGTTTTTGGACAAACATTTTTTAGAACATTTATAAATACAGATCAAGTCTATTTCATTTGTACAGAGATCTCCCATTGTGAGAAGAGATATTGGATGAAATTTGTGCCCTCTTGGGCATTTTTGGTATCTCTCTCTTGTCAAAAAGATTCTTGGTGATATTGTTTGGTGAATTATTGAGAAAAAGTGGTGTGCCCCACTTGAATACTTATGTTCTTTCTCTTTGATGGTAATTTTCTTGGTGAACTAGGGTTTGATCTCTCACTCTTGGAATTGGTAAAGAAAATATGCATTTGTTAGTTCTTTCTTGCTTTTTCTTGGTCATTGTCCGTTGAAAACCTAGGATGAATATGTTGTTTACACCCTCCATTAAGCTTCATCTTATTTTCTAAGTTTATAAGTCATTTTTTGAAAAGGTTGCTACGAGAAGTAGTGTGTACACCCTCCTAGATTTTCACTAGTTTGATTGACATGCCCTATTGAATAAGAGGATTTATACCCCTAAGGATTATTTTTGTCTAACTCAAGCTTTTAAGAATCCATGCACCCATATTTTAAATGAACTAATCTAAATATTTTGTATTGTAGAAATAAATTGTTTGCATTGGTAAACATGTTTTGGTGAGATATCAATCTTGTTCAAGTTAGAATCTTGTGTGGATACCTTGAGGTTGCTAAAACCTATAGGGTGTCCTAATTATATTAATCTTCTTGGAGCTATAACAACTTAAAATATACATCTATTAGGGCTGCAACAAATCATTATTTTATTAACTTATAACATACAATCCAATCGTTAAAAGTTGCTAATAATCTACCTCGAGAATCTACTAGTCCTAGCACATATTTTGGGTGGATTACTTGTGACTTTTGGTGTCTAAATTTTATGTTGTAAAAACTTGTTTTCTACAGACATAAGGTTGAATAATAAATCTACAATACTTGTTTCTTACAACCTTGTTTCATTGCTAAAGTCTTATGCTTTAACACTAGAGTTATATTGGTGTTTAGATATCTTATCTCTTTTTACGTGACTTTTAACATATTTTTAGAAGCTATAATAATCATTTGTTTTCTTATATATATTTTTATTGACTATTGCAAATAGGGACATCAAGCGTGACTTTCTTGTCCATCTAACATATAACTCGTACAGTAGGATTTTATTTTGTCTCGAGCACGTACAAATACTTTCTATGGGTACTCAAAGACTTGGAAAGCTTAAACCACTTATAATATGTGTCATCAAAGACATATTCCACTTAGAAATTTGACCTATAGGGGAAGTCATTTCATAATCTCACCTTTTGTCTCTTTATCCCTAGGGTAACCCAGGATTCCCCCCTTGAGGTGATCATTTTACCTCTAAAGTAATGGAAATACCTAACTGAGGTGATAGTGGGTAGGTGTTCTCTTAGTTTTCTCCATATTATGGTTTGGGTCAAGCTTTTCCGAACCTACAACTTGTTTGATGACACTAGTAACATATCTTTTTTTCTCCACTTTGTCTATGGCATTCACCTTCTTCTTAAACACCCATATTCTACCAATAGACTTTATTCTAGTTGGAACTCAAATAGATCCCATGCCTCATTCTTATCCAAGGCATCCATCTCTTCCACTATGGCCTTCTTACATAGTTTACTATTCTCCAAATTCAATGGTTCCCTGATAGTTTTAGGATCATCATCAGTAATCGATAAAGAAAAATTAGCACGAAAATCAAATGGACTATACCTTTTTGGTTTCCTTCTTTCCCTAATTGATATCATCAATATTAGAGTATGAGGTTCTTATTCCTTAGTTTCATCTTCTTCTATTGATTCATATTTCACATCATCCAAATCAAACTCTATTTTTTCCAGGTTCTTCTTGCCTTGGTAGGAATTCTTGTTTGAGGACATCTTTAACCTCTCTAAAAAAGACATCTTGACTATAAACAATATTCTTCGTTTCTAGTTTTCAAAGCTTATAACATTTCATGCCATATTTATAACCAATACAGATACACTTTTCAGTTTTATTATCCATCTTACTCCTATTTTTCTTTGGAACATGGACATAAGCATTACAACCGAACACTATGAGATGTTCAAGAGAGGGTTTCTTACTATTCCATACCCCATCCATAGTTTTGTCCATTACCGCTAATGAGGGTGATCTATTTACCATGTAAGATGCAATACCCACTACCTCTACCCCTAATTCCTATTCTAACTCAGCACCACTGAGCATGCTCCTCGTCTTTTCCATCAACATCATGTTCATCCTTTCTACAACCATTTTTTGTTGAGGTGTGTATGGAGAAATTTTTTTCCTTGCTATACCACACTTCTTATAAAATTATTCAAATTCATTTCCACATAATTCTCCATCATTATCTGTCCTTAGTACTTTTATTTGCTTCTCTATCTTATTTTCTACCAGATCCTTAAACTCTTTGAATTTATCAAATATCTCACATTTATTCCTAAGAAAATAAATCCATGTGTTCCTTGAGAAATCATCTATGAATGAAACATAATACAACAATTTACCCAGTGACAAAACATCCACAGTTCCAAACACTCCACTGTGTATCAAATCTAATACCCCCTTTGCTCTTGTAGCACCATATGGGAATATTACTCGATTATGTTTACCATATATGCAATGTTCACATAAATCAAAATCCAAGGTTAAATTATGCATACCTTCAACCATACCTTTACGGTGTAGTGTACGAAGGCCTTTTTCTCCAATATGTCCCAATGTTTGATGCCACAACATGGTCTTCTTTCTAGGGATAGTATGGACACTATCTTATTTATTTTTCTACTCAGGGACAATAGAACTATTACACCCACTAGTATAAGTGTTTCTCAACAAATTGTGCAAAGTTCCACACCGAACTCCCCTCATCAACACCATTTATCATCTTACCATATTGCAAGTTCCCTTTCCCAATAAAGTATCCACACCTGCATCATCCAACTTACATATAGATATTAGGCTCCTAGATAGATATGGAATGTGCATAAATATAGGGAGATTTCTAATCCTTCCATCATTTAGAAACAACTTTACCCTTCCACATCCCATGATTTTGTTTGTCGACTCATCTCCTAGGAATACATCACCATGATTGTACTTTTCATATTTACTGAACTACTCCATGTGAGGATTCATATGAAATGATGCACCTGAGTTGATCAACCATACATCATGTTCTGCATGTGTATCTGTAGTTTCCAGTTAAACATCACCTCCTTATTTTGTGGAGGTTTTTTCCTCTGTGGAAGAGGCATCATTAGATCCCTTTTCTTTATCAATATTCTTAGACATTCAATCTTTCTTGTAATTCCCAACTTTACCACATTTCCAGCATTTCCTCAAATATTTTCTTGGGGATTTAGATCTAACTTTAGATTTAGATATCCCCCTTTAATACCTATTTGTATTCCTATCTTGGGGACGACCTCTTACAAATAAAGAATTTGTGCTATGACTATTCATTATTTTCCTCCTCATATTTTTCGATAACAAGGATGAAACTACATCATCATACTTCGATGCATATTGAGTGGTACTACCAATTGATACAACCATATTATCCCAGGAGTCTGGAAAAAAACATAAGAAAGTAATATATTTATCTTCTTATGCATTCGTAATATTAACATAGACAAGTTGACTTACCAGATTATTGAAGAAATTTAGATGGTATGTCACAAAATCTCCATCTTCCATCCTAATATGATACAACTTCTTTCGAAGAAACAACTTTTTCACCAAGGACTTTTACTGATAAAAATTCCCCAACTTTTCCCATAGTTCCTTGGCTATAGATTTTCCCGAAACATTCAGTAACACTGAATCTACCAATAAAATTCAAATTGTACTCCTTTCTCTTCTATCAAACTTCTCCCAATATTCTTTCGACATACCAGTAGATTGAGTACTAGTAGTTTGTGTACCAGTAGATTGTGTACCAGTAGCTTGTGTACCAATAGGTTGAGTACCGGGATCCACAATGATCCATTGTTATTTTTATACAAGAAGGTATTCCATATTGAGCTTCCATAGCTTAAATGTTTTACCATTTAACTTCTCAATATTGATTCTAGAACTGCTCTCCATTCTCTTTCAACACATGAATCACCACTGCAAATCTCCAATTGAACCCAAGTTTATCACAAACCTAAGATAAACTTGTTCTATCAAGATTGAGCCAAACACTTAGCTGCAAATGAGACCCCTTAAATCCATAAATGTGGTCTAATACCACATGTGAATTTTAAGCCTATGAATTAAAGCAATGCATATATATTCTTAAGAAAGACAAAAATTAATCAGTGGATCATACACATAGTACACATAGATATATGTTGGAAACCCCTAACTGAGAAAAAACCAACCTTCCTTTGTGTCGCACCTCTCAACTCTTAATTGTATTAATTTCACCATTAAAAATACAATATATATGATATTTTAGGTATGTCACCGCTACCAAAACCCTAATGCCTTAATCTAATATTAATTTAGAAAACCGTTAAAAATAGCATAAAAAATTTAAAATTTGGGGTTCCTTCCTGGACCCTAGTGGCTCCGGGATAACTCCCAGAGCCAAAGGATTCACCTAATGTTAGGGGGGAAATATTGTACCCCTTGATACCCCCCATATTTCAGTGTCTGGCACAAGCATACATCAGGAGGTGATGGGATCATTAGACACAATCCTCAAATCTAATGCACATCCCCACACACATGAAAATAATATAACACCTACCCAACATAGAGTCGCAAGCCTTGGAGTTAAAGTTACTTATATGTGCATACAATATATAAGTTATCCATCTAGACTCTACTCAACATTCATAACAATTCATAGATATATGCATTCATTCATAAATCTCATAAATCCATACAACTTAGAAATACAAGGCATGTATAATTTATTCAATTATGTAAATGCATAGAGCATAAGTGAATTCTTATGTGTTCAAGGTTTGTAGGAAACCTAATTGATTAAGCATGATCACATTTCCACCAATCCATGGGCTTATATGCACCCATCCATAGGCTTATATAGGCTTATAGGTTTATATGCGTGGAAGATAGTTGGGCGTACTAGCACACATTTTGAAATATTTTGAATTTCAAACAATTGATGTATTAATGTGATATATGACAAACCTTTTAAGACATGAATGTATTAAATGGTTGGAGATTGATCCATCATGTAAGGTTGATGGGGGAATGTATTTTTATTTAATGAATCAGATCACAGTATAGATTTGGAGCTTGCACTCTTATCTGTATGACTCGATATTTATTGTAATAAGTGCTAAGTAGTTGATAGCATTCAATTTCATTAAGATAGCATAGAGTATTTGGTGGGAATAACTCGAGAGAGTCCCTTTGTATAAAGATTTGTAATATTGTCTAAGTAGAGGTTGTTGATAGCTGTTCTTGATTATAATAGTTGTTGTGGAGAAAGGAAAACTGAGCAACACCTGAATTTATCTTGTATAGGTTAAGGAGTAGTGAAGAACATTGTATGTATGTAACAAGTTTCAGTTGGATGAATATAATAGAGGAACATTGTCCCAAATGTGTATGGTTATGTGTCTATCTGAATGAATGGTAGAGTCTCTGTTATTTTTCAATTCTCTATTATTTTTGTTATTGAATCCATGATTGCATTTTCTTTGTTGAATGTATGAGTCATTGTGAGGAGTATATAAGTTTCAATTGTTTCACTTTAATGAGTGAGTGCAATGTGTGCATAGTGTCTGCAAGGAGTGCATGACCGAGTCTATTTTGACTCGAAATATCATAAGAGATAGTGGAACTTCTACGTATGCAAGGAGTGTGTGACAGAGTTTCAGACTCGAAATCTCAGGAAGGATAATGTGATTCAGTCATAAGAGATAGAAGTGGTTGGAGAACAGTCGCAAGGAGTGCGAAGTCATCCACAAAAGATGAAGTGTGGAGAGAAATTTGTTGCAAAGTGTGCACAGATCGAGTTCTTGACAAAGTGTTGAAGAGATTGTTCAAAGGAACAAAATAAAATCGAAGAAGGAAAGATCAAGAGGGAGAGTGGAGAAAATATTCAAGGAAAGGAGTCCTTGAACTTCTCGTCAAATCCAGTGGGAAATATTCATCCACAGAGGGAGGCGAATGATTCCAGACCATCAGATCTGGTGAAGTTGCAAGGAGGGAAATCGTGAAATATTTATGTACCGCGAAGGTTCACCAAGTTGAAAACTTGAAAAAATATGAGTTGCAAAGTATGAAGTCGCAATTCAATATTTACCATTGATCGTAGGAGAGCATGGGGCAACGGATTGAGGAATTCGGGAATCAGAAGGTTGGAAGCTGCTAACAGAAGGCCTAGAGTTTGTGAATCTGCAAAGTCTGAACCATAGTGTTTCTGAAGAATCTAAGGAGACATGTGGCAGGGGTTCAGAACCTCATACAAGAGTACTTCAAGAAAATTTGAGGGAAGGCTTTGGGATATCCCTGAAGTCCGAATCACAAAGGCGATAGACCCATGGTCATAGCCGTGGTCACTTGCGAAAGAGACCTATGCATGTGGGTAAAGCAATTTTTGGTGCCTGCAAGGACCCAAGGAGTCGCTCCGACTCAGAAATTCAAATGATCCAAGACTGGGAGGTCAAGCAGCCCTTTTGGAGAGAAGGGGGGTTTGCATCAAGAGTGGTATCAAAGAGAGTATAGAATTGAATTCTGTAAGGAGAGGTATTATAAGCATTAACACAATGTTGCCTAGAAGATGTAGTGATTTGCCTCTAGACAATAGAGCTATGGAAAGAGAAATGAGAGAATTATGTGCGAGGATGGATGCCATGGAAACAACACAAAGGAGAGCACCTGATTTTGGAGACATCAATGAGCCAGAAAGCAAAAATTTAGAAGTCAAAGAAGAAGTTGTGGTCGGGGATGCAGTGAAAGAACGCTTGCTAAAAGAGGTTGTCAAATTGGGTGCCAGAGTAAAGATTGACATCCCTATGTATGAAGGAAATTTAGAAACAGAGGAATTTCTTGACTGGATACTAGCAATGGATAAGTATTTCGACTATGAGGATGTCTAAGAGGAAAAAAAGGTAAGACATGTTGTCACTAGCTTAAAGGGACATGCAACATTGTGGTGGGATGAACTGCAGGCTAACAGGAGGAGCAAAGGCAAGAAAAAGATCAAGAGTTGGTATCGAATGGTAGCCAAGTTGAAGGCGAAATTCATGCCCAAGCATTACCAGATAAATCTGTTCACGAGGATGAAAAAATTGAGACAGAGGGGATTGACTGTGAAAGAGTACATAGAAGAATTGTACAAATTGAATGTTAGAGTTTGACAGAGAGAGAGAGATGAAGAGAAAGTTGCTAGATACATAAATGGATTGGGGTATGATATCCAAGATGAAATCAGTATGGAGACAGTTAGAACTGTAGAGGATGCGTATCAGATGGCACTAAAGGAAGAAGAGAAGTTGGCTAGGAAGTAGAGTCAACAGAACAGAGGTCTAAGTTTTAACATAGGAAAGGGAGTTGCCCAAGATAAAGCAGAGAATCCCAAGGATGAGATGAAGAATCCACATAGTCACTCTAAGAAAGTAGGAAGTTCCCAAGGAAGGCAAAGTGGTGGTAGAAGTTTTTTTCCCAGAGGAAGAGGAAGAGGCAGAGGAGGATAAGTGAGGTGTTATGCTTGTGGAAAGACAAGACATATGTATTGGGATTGTACTGATAGAAAGAAAGGAGGAGAAGCTCACATCTCATAAGTGCATAAGAAATATGTTGAGACAAAAGGTGCAGAGGATGGAAGATCCTTGATGATGAAGAAGGTTCTTTTGAAGAAAGAGCCAGAGGCCGAAAATCCAGTGCAGAGGAACATTTTTTTTAGCACATCTTGCAAAATGAAAGATAGAGTTTGCAAGTTGATAATTGACAGTGGGAGTACTGACAATTTAGTATCCATAAAGATGGTGGAGAAGCTAGAGCTGGAGACAACTACACATCCGACACCGTATAAATTCTCATGGTTGCATAAAAGTCATCAGGTAACAGTCACTCAACAATGTCTGGTTAATTTCAAAATAGGAGGATATAGGGATGAGATCCTATGAGATGTAATTCCTATGGATGTATGTCATGTTTTGTTGGGAAGACCCTGGAAGTATGATAGAAATGTTATTCATGATGGTAGGAGGAATATGTACACCTTAGAGAAGAATGGGAGAACACACATGTTGTTGACAATTGAAGAAAAGAAGGTGAAGGAGGAAGTTAGCGCGAACATACTTCTCGTGAGTGGGAAGGAACTCTTGAATGAAGTAAATAAGGAACAGGAGATGCAGTTTGTTGTAGTGAGGAAACTGAGGATCATCCTTACCAGTACTTCACTAGAATATTTTTCTGAGGAAGTTCATGAGCTACTAGAAAATTTTGTTGATATTGTAGTGGATGAGTTTCCAAAATCGTTGCCACCTATCAGAAGCATCAATCATCACATTGACTTGATACCAGGAGCAAGCCTGCTGAATAAAGCGGTGTACAGATTGACACCTCAAGAGAATGAGGAGGTGAAGAGACAGGTTCAGGATCTGTTAGACAAAGGATTGGTCAAAGAAAGATTGAGTCCATGTGTAGTACCTGTTATCACTCCAGGAAACTACTTATGGTTGTAAACTAAGTATGCCTGGTAA
>CBVK0102594510.1:0-36109 GCA_900067695.1 Picea abies
GTCGATGGCCATGTTTAAATGTGGCAGGAGCATCTTCCACCATAGAAAAGTGCTCCCCTTCAGTTGAAATATCACCATGCGGACCTTCATGATGTAGGTTGTAATCGCAAAGCATGAAGCACAACGCTTTTCTTTACAACCATGCCTCGACGACACAGGCATCCACGACACTCGTGGACTCGAGAACTCAACTCTCTCGAGTTCTCTAACGGTACTAGCTAGGGTGTGCTGTGGACCCTCAGGGGTATAGTTTCTCTGGCCTCATCTCAATACTGATGGTGAATCAAGGATTTTGACAATCTCTGGAAGGACCTTTTCAGACTGTCATCATCCCTTACAACAATCGAATCCAACCCAAGGATTTGTTCTTCCCCTTCGGGGTTAGGCTCTGAGGGTGCGGACACCTTTGGAGGCATCACACCTCATTCCAGAGAACCCGTTGCGAACCTCTGTGGCATCCTCTAATCGATATCACCGCATGGAAACATTTATAGTTTTTTTTTTTTAAGAACTAGGTTATTATTCAAGGGTTTACTGTAGTGGAAATCATGGTGATCCATAGTCGTAGGGTTGAACCCGCTCTGATACCATATGTAAGGTCCCCATATCGTTATGACTGCAAGCGAAGCGAAAGTGCAAGTGTTTTTTTTTTTAAAGAAAGAAGGAAATGATGACAACAATTGAACCACATAACCTGACGATGAACACACACATGTCGATAAGGAAAAAAACAACAACAACTCCATGCGATAGCTCTACGAGAGGTCGGGCGAAACATGCATAGATCAAAATATGGATATGACTACTCGCTCGACACAACGTGGCAACTCCTACCAGCTAAGGGTCAACCTCTACAATCCCATCGCAACTCCCTCGATGGCCAACATCTAGAACCTCTACGTTGCGCAACCCAACGCAATAAGGCATCACAACCCAATGCCCATAACGACTACCATGAATCGCGCCCACAAGGGTAGCACAAACCTCGACCAAGTTATCCCTCGTCTCGATCTCTTAGGGAGTGCAATGATCCCCTCAACCAGGATCATGTCGTCGCTAGGTGATAGGTGCGTCAACAGTCGTGGCGCAATAACATCACCAGACCCTCAACCCCCGTTAAAATCCACGCACTAGGAGATCAAGGACTATCTAAACACCTAACAACTAACCCTATCACCCAACGAAAATCAACAAGACGACTAAGACAATCAAGAAACACCGCAAATTACCATCACAACAAATCGATCTGCACACCTTGAATAAAATTATTAAGGTACATATCTTTTTAAAAGGAAAAAATTGCAATAAGGGATAGTGGCAATGCCATTGATAAAGGTTAAAGCAAGGTAATGGTTAATACAACTAATTTACAATATTTAAGAAATACTGATAATGGTTAACAGTTGACCAATAAAATTAGCTATAAAAGATAGTGGTTAATAGTTGACCAATAAAATTAGCTATAAAAGATAGTGGTTAACAGTTGACCAATAAAATTAGCTATAAAAGATAGTGGTATATTAACGAGACTAATATATAACCAATAAACAATAGCAAAGGATAAAGGTTAATATATAAAGATATCATTGTTAAAGGTTAAACGAATAGTTTCAAGATATTCTTTCTGGATGTCAAATTGCTATTAAAAACACTTTTGGTTGTGGTGGCAACAAAAGATAGCTGTTATAAACCTGTACACTCTCCTTAGAAGGTTTAATGATATAAGAAAATTAGCAAGGGTGGTGACACGCATAGTTGTCAATCCATAAATTAGATCGTTGTTTAAAGACCAAAAGTGGCAAGCATGATATTATGATGCTGTTGTAACATTGTGTAAGGCATGTTAGAGTTGTCTAGTAAGAAAAGATATGGTTGTCTAACAATAGAGAGCTTAGATGCAACTGTCCTTAGATAAGTCACGGTCTAAAGGGTAAAACACCATGCCAGCGCTGAGTAGAACAAACCAAGAATAAGATTGTCGTCTGTAAAAGTTGGGCCTGGGAAAAACGAAAGGTTGTATAACTCCCATCAATAAACACAATTAAAATGTTGGCCCTCACATCATATTAACGCTGAGAGCATTTACATTCAAAAGCTTGGAAATAGCATAAAATTTCGTTGTCAAACAACTGGATATAAAGAGAAGGATGACTATTAAATAAAAACACGTCCAACGCATCTAAATCAGTAACTCCATAATCACACGCAGAACTTACCAATAAATATGTTGTCCCACCCACTCACGCTGTCCAAGGAAACTTCAGTCCAAGTTAAGGGTTAGAGCCATCAATCGCTTTCAGACGAGGCTTGAGCAGAAGAATTTGTTGTGGATAAAAGAAAATGCAGAAACAATGAACTCTCAAACACCTCAAGAGAACATAGGCATATCCCAAACAAGAGGCAGACATACAGGAAGAAAAACGCGGCCATGTGAAGGGAACGCAGTCACATGAAGGATGAAGCTCGCTGACAGCTTGCGATTTAAGAATGAAGAGAGTTTTCCTTCTCCCTCAGACGCTGGGGTTATCATTGTTGACCACTTGTTTACCAATCGGGCGCTGGAACACACACCCTTCAGTATATATATATATATATATATATATATATATATATATATATTTTCCTCATAGTCGAGATAGGTAAATTGCTAAAATCGAGAACCAAAGGGCATATGTCAATTACCGTGTTATACAAAGGCTAACATCGCCGAGTTAAAAGATTATTGTTGTGCACTAGATAGCTCAGTAGTTAACATCGCTGGTTTACCACAATATAAATATCGTTGTTTTATTACATAAATAAGGTTGTGTAACACAATAATTATCGATATTCTAAAAGAATAAACAATGCTACCCTTTACATAGAGATTAGGCTACTATTTATACTTAATGCATGCTTACCAAAATGTATAAAAACGCTAAAAGGAAATTGCGAACATAAATTGTGAATGTAAAATAGCTAATTTGACTGCGAACACAAACTACTTGCCACACAAACTACTTGCCACAGGTATATGAAATCTTGGAATCTGACTAGTGAAAGCAAATCGTTGGTAGAATCTATTAACTATATGCAAGACTGCCCTGTACCATACCATAAAAGGTTGTCCCAAGATTTATTTTCAACCATTGAATCTATCCAACACATTCAAAAGTAATCGCTGACTTTACAAGGATAAATTCGCTATCAAGGGAAAATATTTTGCAGAGGGAGAACACAAGCCAGATGTAAGAGAAATGCGGGGAAAAATCACCTTCAAATATAATAAAATGCATAGGGAAAATCACAGTCCAAATAGAATGTAAGGGTTTTCAAACAAGAGGACAAATCACAGTCCAATATAAATTATAACTATCCATCAAGTGGGCAAAAACGCAGGCTAAATTCGTCCTCAATTAAATTAAAGTGCAGAACGAAAATCCCAGGGAATGAATATGAACAAGGAACAAGGTAATCAGTCGCAGGAAGGAGTAATGACCATCAATCGACCCGGAACAATCAACAGGGGTAGAAGACTAGGCAAACACATCCTTCGCTCATCATCCATGCACAAAAAAGTAGGGCGTTAGGATCTATAGGTCTATTAACACCGAAGTGACGACCGTCGATCCGACTCCTCACCGACTGCTCAGGCGTGGACTGATGATCTAGGGATGAGGATGAAGTAAATCACAACTCTTCATAATAAATCAATAAAACCAATAGGACAGTCACGTCATTCAGTGGTCAAATGCCAAGGGAATCAAGTCAAGAAGCGCGCATAAGGCTATGGGAAAATTTAAGTTCTCAATTAAAATGCTAAGTCAAACACCTTCTTTACATAGTTAAAGGTACATAAATGAAAGTGTAAAGTTAATAAATATCTACCATGCAGAATAAGAGCATGCGTACCATAGCCCAAGCCATCCGCTCTGAGTCGTTGTCCCACATGGTCCGTGCAACTCCCGCTTGCCGACCATTGAGACTTCACCGATACCTCCCATCCAACGCTAGTCGTACTCTTCTTCCGCTTTATCCCCTCGAGCCAAAAAGGGGTCATGCACACTAAACTAGAGATCATCTAGCTCACATCTCGCCTCGTAAGTCCAAGCTACCACTCCTCATCGAGCTAGGAATCTCAATTCCCACAAGCTAAGTCAGTCAAGTCTAAAATTCTGTAGCGTAACATTATACATGACAGAGGAGATCCATCATCCTCCTCCTCTCTCCTTTATATATATATTTTAAGTCATTTACTTTCCCAAATTCCCATTTAATTTATTGTTTAATAATTTAATTCGTAAAAATCCTCCCCGTACATGTGTCACTCATCCCCTTCATTGCACCATAAATTAATTTCATTAATTAATTTATTACTCCTATTTCCCTCACCCACTTAAAAGCATTCCTAGAATTGCTCCTAGGTGTCCCCATATTACATTACACATTTTAATGACTTACCCCCTTACTAATTTAATAGTTGAGTTTAATTTAGAAAGTTCTTAAATGCTAGATACCTTACTAAGTTAGTCTTTCTGCTTTTTCCTAGTTTCCTAATTCTTTTAAATTTCCCTCTTTCCCTTTTCATTTAAAACTCAAAATGACAAGTGTAGAAAATTACCTTTTTTCCCTTTCTTTTTAATTAATAAATTTTTAATTAGCATATGTAAGAAAACAATTATTTCCCCTTTTTCCCCCTTTTTAAATTTTATCCCCCAAAAGATTTTTATAAATTAATTGAATTGCTTACCCCCTTCTCGTCACATGATTAATGATGATTATCATTATTATTTATTTTTATACTTGTGATATATATATATATATATATATATATCACTTAGACCTAGAGACTTTATTTTCCTAGGTTAGGTGACATTTTATTAGGGAAATTGTTTTAAATCTTTCTCATCACATTATTCATTCTAAGGTCATATCTGTTTATTCATTTATTATTTAACAACGCGATGTTCCCTTCAGGATGCACTACGTGCTCCAAGGGTGCCACTCGCCTCTTAACTAGCTTTGTAGACATCAAAACCCCTAGAGTCAATACTACGCCAGGTGATCTTGTGGGAGACTAAGGGCCTCTAATTAATAAGGTCCTTGCCTTATTGAGCGCCCCTTAGAATCATCGTAAGAGACTCTCGTAGTCGACCCTCATGGCATCGTGGGTCTTCTTGAACTAGGTAATTGTTAACCTACAGTTTGAGACATGAAGATAATGCTAATAGGCTGTGGCAGGGCTATTGTCCACACCTTTCTTTCAATGTCTCTGGTAGTCGTGCGTGACCTCTCTACTCCACATGTGAGTCTGGTCGTCAAGCTATCGTTAGCTTGCATCATCAACGAATCATGTAAGAATAAAATCCATAACCATAACATCTAATCAGATGCACATATGTCATATATATACAAGAATCAAACCCCCCAATAATCCACTCCCTGACTTGATTCAAAGTCCAAGGTTTTTGTCGATGCCTCAGCATCCTCAAGGTCCAAATATTGCACACTCAGGAGAACCGAGTCAATAGCTCCTATTTATGTCAATACAGTAAACTAACATGTCATCATATCCATCATGCCTCATAATCATAATTAAACACCAAATAGTATAATAATCCGGATCACTTGCAAGCAAGTGTCCTCAAAGAATAATTTCACTTAGTGGGTTGCGTACCAAAGTTGGTGCTTTTTTCCCTTTGATTTTGAAAATATGCAAGCACTGCAAGCACATGTTGTATGCTTTCATGGTCCTACATTTAAGAATTTATAAACCAATTTTAGTAGCTATTACTTTTTATAAGTTAAATGAGAAGCTAATAATTATAAACATAGAACTTCTAAATCGCAAGAAGTGCAGTTCTATTGTGAAGATGCTAAGCTTCACAATGGATCTTGCAAAATAATTGACTTATCTTTCCCAGTTCCCAACTCAACTATATATACAGGGAACGATGGTGAATTTAATGGAATTTTCTTATTTCATGATTATTAGATTAGCCTAATTATTTTAATGATGGTATACCTTAGGAATAAATAATTATTCAGTATTATTATGTTGGTAAAGTATTGAATGTGATTAATTATTATTGAAATAAATCCCTTATTTAATGCCTTCCTTTTATTAATGGTAAACTTGGATAATTGTAACGAGGATTGGGAGTGATATCATCAAGGAATAAATAGCTAAGGCATATCCTGTAACCTAGCTAGAACACCTTTCAATAGACCAATATTTTACCCAAGGATTTCCCTTCTAAAGAGGATCAGATGCTCGTGTGTTAGTTTACTCTTGTGTCTTAGCACAACAAATGACTTATGTTTGATTAAGCATAATTTATCTCTGGCGTCATGGTTACAACATGGTTAGCCATTTAGAGTTTTGTGTGCATTGACTAATGATGTTGTTTAAGTAATTACGTTTAAAGGCATGCATTGATGGATGTGGATTCTTGTTTAATTCATAATTTAGACCAAGGGTGCACCTTCGAATAAGTGTTGAATTTATGGTAGACATCAATGATTGATAATTGTGTGCCTTGGAGTAAAGTAGTTTTTCTCTTTTTCGCCTTAAATCTAATTGTGATGTAAGTTTATTCAGGTACCCAGATCTCTTAGCGGTCACGATTAAGTTGATGTTTGACTATTGTAGAAATTTGTTTAACTTGCACCATGAAATTAATGGGAGTTATGGCTAGATTTTACTAAGAACCCTTGCTCCTTGTAGATAGACTCATGGTTACTTAGGCGCCATTAAATTTAACAAATATTTACCTTGCGCCTTGATTATGAGGGCTAGTAATAAAACTACTTGCGTGCCTTAATTTGAGTGGGTGTGTGTTTCTTTTTCATTATTCTCTTGCACCTTGGTTTTTCTATTAATTAATATTGCATCTTGAAATTTTGTTTATGAATGATTTAATGACTAGTTTCTTGTGCCTTGTAATAAAAGCGAATTATATTGGTCAAGTGCGTGGTTACTACTTGCACCAAGAAAATATAAGGTAAGGACTGATGATTTAGATTATAGTCTTCATGTGTGCAACAAATTTATGACATAATGTTGATTGTTAGATGCTAACCCTTGGAAAAAATGAAGGTATTGTAATGGACGATTGCATTCATGTGATTGGAATCTTGTGCCAGGAATATAACTGATAATCGCCTTTGCATTGTGGATTTATAGGGATATCTGATGTGTCAGATTGAGTCGTGATTGATGGTTAATCCGTTAATTTTATTTCGTTAATTTATATTGGTTGATGTATTGATGACGTTTCTTCTAGATGCGATGTCTTATTTATCTAACACAACTTTAAACAAAAAAAAAAAAATTACATCACTTTTTTTGCCATAACAATGGGGCCTTTACACTCTCACAAGGTTGCCTAAATGGATTATTGACTCCAAGGGTTGGACAACTACCAAAACCAGTGAAAGGTGAGTGGCATCCTTGGAGCACATAGTGCATCTTGAAGGGAATGTCATGTAATTAAAGTTTGAATTAAAGGAGAGTGGCACCCTTGGAGCACAAAGTGCGTCTTGAAGGGCATGTCGCAGTATAAAACAAATGAGTCAATGAACCTAGGTGTCTTAGAAAATGTAAGTGAATGTTAAACCTTAAAACCTCGATCACGTGTCGAATTAATTAATTAACTAAATAATGAAATGATTAAGCATAATCCTAATTAAATTATTAAAAATGAATTAAATGTGCAAATGGAAAGTTGTCATTAAGAAAAATTCTATAAAGGAAATGGTTGAGAGGAGGAATGAAACATGATTGATAAGAGTAAGGTTATGCTGCAAAAATTATGATTGGTTTTACTTGTGAGAATTGGGATACCCATCTCGAGTGAGATAGTGGTAGCTCTACATTGTGAGGTGAGCCGGGAGCTAGAGTATTCTGGTTGTGTTTGTGCATGGCCCCTTTGCAGCTTGGGGGGATAAGGGGGATGAAGAGTATCCCTAGCGTTGGCTGGGAGGTATCGGTGAAGTCTTCACAATTAGCAAGCGGGGACATGGAAGGAGCGCCATTGTTGAAGAACATCTTTAGATTCCTTCATCGTTGGTTACGATACTCTTATTATGAGATTTGAAATTGTGTTAAGTTTTAATCTGTATAATAGAGTTATTATAATTGCTCCATAAACTGATTGTATTTATAAACTTGATTCGAGAAGTCCTTGACAGATTTTATTGAAATCTAGGAGACAAATTTCTGAAAATTTATCGTCATCTTGATTTCTCAAAATGATTAATGACTACCAAGATATATACATATAAAATGTTAATTTCTTAGTTTCTACCAGTCTTTGCATATTAGAGGTTTAATTAATTCATTATTTTTATAGATGTGATTTATGTAGAAAACTCTCATGCTGCATGTGGAGAAGATTGTGTATTGATATGGTTGTGTTTGGGAAAAACCCTGAAGAAATGAATAACCCTTGTGATTACTAATTCATATTTCAATTTATGGGAACAAAACTCTATTTACGGTGTTGTCAGAACTTTTATTTTATTTTTTCTTTTAAACATGTTTCTCAAATCTAATTGGTAGATTCGTTTTCACTCTATAGTGGTTAAAATATTTCCTGGAATAAGAATTTTGTGGAGGCTCTATAACCACTGCTAATTGAAATGACAATACCAATTTAGAGTTCCTATCCATAGTCTGATATCTTTATCTCTGCAAAATTTTAGGCAATCTAATTTGGAAAATATTGTGATCATTGTGTTTAGATACTACCCTATTTTCATAAAATGAATTCAAATTCAAAACAAAATGAAAGATGATCAACTGTGAGTAGTCAATTTCTTCCACTTATTATAACATCGAACCTCCTTATGTTCTATTCCTTGATTAGTATTTATAATTTAAATTTTATTGTCTTGTCCAATTAGTGACCCAAAACGAAGTTGTAGCTCACACATATTTCACTGTGTTGGAGGTCCAAATTTTAAATTATGAGTTCGTTGTCATCCTTTGAATAACCCGGAATTTACCAATTGAGTGATAACTTTTCCTCTTCCTCAATCTTTGATTTTTATTTTATAACCTTCGATTCTAGTGTTCTATTGGTTCAGTGTAGGAGGTTGAAGTCTGGAAGTTAATATTATTGATTGTTCTGGAAATGCGACCTGTAAAATTTGAAGAGTCATTTTTTTAAAAATATCTTGTATGATAAGATTTAAATTCAAAAATGATATTGAGGCTACAAAAAAAAAATGACTTTCCTGAGTGCCTCTGTAGTTAATTTAATTACCCTTAATTAAGCTTAATCATTCTCTAACTCTATTCACTGATTGTAAATTTAAATTCAATTTTTTCAGAATTTTTTCGTTTCAAGGTTTGGATCAAGGGCTGGATCAGGGGCTAGATCAAGGGTTGGATCAAGGGCTAGGTCAAGGGTCATATCAGGTGTTGGATTAGGTTTTGTATGAAAAACATCTCTCTTGAAATTACAGTGTATTAAACATGTTCGTTTTTAGTTTTCCCATTTCCATTTAACTATTTTTGCTTTGAATTTTCACGTGTTCAAACAGTGGTAACATCGTAGAATTAACACCAGGAAGGGTGAGTTGAATTTGTAGACTGGATGGAAGTATACACGTTCAATCACCTCTTACCTATCGCTTCCACTTATTGACATACCCTGCATCAATTATTGTCCCTTCCTCTAAGCTATACAATTAATAAAAATATTTTTTGATGCACTTAAAATTAATTTAAATTATCATAAATTATGTGTCAGATGGAGGACCAGATTAAGCACTGGATGGAGGGACGAATTAAGGTTTGGAATAAATTTTCGAATTTTTCTGCACACCGGATTTGGGGCTGGGATAGATTCCAGAACTCCTTCTTGTTCCTTACTTTGGATTTGTGATTTAGCCTCCGGATAATAATTATGTATGGTCAATTAAGATTTCTCTGCCTAAACCTTTAATAGATTTATAAGTTAGCAGGTGAGTGCTTATTTATGGTTTAATAATACTTGATTTTCTTAATTCTTAAATGGATACGTAGGTAGTTGACTTCTATCTATTACTTACTTATGGCTAGTCTTCCCTTAACTCCTCTAATGAATTTTTAAGATAGCAATTACATTCTTACATATGGTTGAAATAAGATTTAGTCTTCCTTAATACCCTTGAATGGAATTCTAAGATGAAATTGGATTCTTATATTATTGTTGGGTCTTCCCTTGGTTCTTTTAATTGGGTTTATATGTCAACATCGGTTTAAATTATTTTTATTGTTAAAATAGCATTTCATCTTCTTTAATTGTCCTTATATATGGATATGAAAGATAGAATATAATTTATCTTATCTCATTCTTAATTATGGGTTGAATTCTTATAGTTTTGGGCAATGGAAATGTAAGGTAGTCTTAGAATCCTTCCATCTTGCTTGCTATGATTGAACCCATTAGTTCTTTTAAATGGTTATTCCAGTAGTAGAATTCTTATTAATTGATATTATTATTGATGTTTATTAGTTTTATAAATTGGATAAATAATGAACGGCGGCATATAAATTTAATGTAGTGCTTAAGAAGATTGATCTTCTTGTGGTTCCTTGCAAATGTATATATGATTTTATCCTTTAGATTCTTGATATATATTCTTAGAAGATATTCCTTAATATGAAGATGCATAGTTGAGTTACACAAGACTAAGATTTATTTATTCTCTTTGGGTTATTATTCTTTTTGTAAAATCCTCTTACTCATTTACACTCAATGTTGCTTGAAGATTTATTAAGTAGAGTAGATTATTATTTGCACTATGATGAATAATTGATAATTAGATGAGATTGATGAGCTAGTTTGGATTGCGGTTTATGTTGGGCTATGGGAATTAGACACCTCCTTTTTCTCATAAAAGTCACCATTCTTGAGACCTTAAATGGTCAAAATCAATTGTATCCTGGGCTTGAGCATTGCTTATGTGTCTTGGAAGTCCTAACCTTTCAGGGTAGGTTGGGCAGGTAGTAAATTTATGTCATCTTGATGTTATCTTGATGTTATTTTTATGTTATCTCATGTTATCCTTGTGTTATCAGATGACTATCTTTACATAATGAGTTGAGAGATTAAAATTATTTGATGATTCTAGTTGATCATGATGAGTTGATATTGTGTCCCCATTCATGATTCTTGTTGATTATGTGTCGTTCTTCATTATGATGATGTGTGAATTTATCTCAATACTAAATATGTTGATGTGTCAGTTGCGATGTTATTTGACTATGATGATGAGATGCTTGTTATTCATTTAATTATGATGTCGTTGATTATGTGTTGTTGAATTATGTGTTGACGCTAATTTTATTTATGCAAAAAAAATAAAAAAAACCTATTGTGCTTCCCTTTTTCTTAGGCATAACAAAGGGTCCTTACATATGGTTTTAGAGTGAGTTCAACCATACGACTTTCAATCATATCGCATTCCACTGTATTACACACTTGATTAATAACTTAGCGCTAATTTAAAAGTTTAACTTGTCCATGTGGCAATCATGGTTAGAGGACATCGCAGAGGTGGGATGCCTCCAATAGTTCTCGTGCCTGAGAGGTATAAAACCCAAGGAGAAGAACAACTCTTTGGGAAGGAGCCAATGGATTTAAGGGATGTGGATGGTCTAACAAGGTCCTTTCAGGGAAATGTTAGAGGCCTTGATTAACCATTTGGATAGAGATGAGGCCAGGGCACTTGTACCCCCTAAGGGTCTACAACGTGCCCCATCCAATACTGATAGCATTCATAGAGAAGTTGAGAAGTTCAAGTTTCCTGAGTTCTTGGGTGCCACAAACGACGCACCTCCAACATGAAAGTTTGCATGACAGTCTTTGAGTTGAAGGGGAGCACACTTCTATGGTGGAAGACACTACTATCACAACTGAACATGGTCGTCGAAGACATGTCATGGGAACTATTCGAGGAGTGGTTCCGGGAGAGGTAATTGTTAGAGGAATTCATTGAGCACGAGCTCAATGAGTTCAAAACCTTGTAACAAGGCAGTCGTATGGTGCCTGAGTATAAGACCTGATTCAGGGAGATGCTTAGGTGTGCCCCACATCTGAACACCGAGACATAAAAGGTCAACAAGTTTTTCATCCTTAACTTCACCTTTCGTGTAAGGGTGAGGATATTAATGCCTCAGGGGTTGCATGACGTAGTCCAAAAATCCTTCATAGCTGAGGAAGAGTTAACTAGAGGGGAACAAGGCCAGACTCCTGCAAGACCGACGGGATAGACGATGTCTACATCACAACATCGTCAACCGTAACAACAATTGTTTAGTCCTGTTCAACAAAACATACCAGGAGCTCAGGGTGGTAGGCCAACAACTTCCACTTCGGGAACGAGGATTATTGGACCGAAGAGCAGATGTTGGACATGTGGGGAGCCACATTACAAGTGAGACTGTCCAGTTGAGATTGCTAGAATGACTGGATCAACAGGACCCACTACAGTCAGAGATTTGGGAAAGAACACATGATTCACGTAGCAATGAATAACCATCGGTTCGAGCACCAATCCACTATAATTGAGACGTCATGCACAATCACCGACCAAAATTTTTGTTTTTGGATAGAACTAGGTACTAGAAAACATAATGTGAAATGATGTAAGTTATACACAATCTTGGCACTAAATGAACGAGGTGAGGGAAAGGTATTGAAAGACCTTATAGTCATATGAGAATTCTTAGACATGTTTCTGGAAGAGTTACTAGGTTTGTTTCCCAAAAGAGAATTAGATTTTACAATCGACCTAAAACTTGGAACTGAAGACATAGCAAGAATGCCTTCTTAGATGACAACACCTGAGTTACAGGAGTTGGTAATGCAACTGCAGAATTTGTTGGACCTAGGACTTATACGTCAAAGTGTGTCTGCTTGAGGTGCACTTGTTATTTTCATATGAAAGAAGGATGGGCAATGTAGACTCTATATTGACTACTGTCAGTTGAACAAGACAATGAATGAGAACCAATATTCATTGTCGAGAATAGATGAATTGTTTGACCAAATGAAAGGTGCAAAGGTTTTCTAAAGGATCGACTTGATTTCAGTATATCACCAGTTATGGATCAAAGAGGAAGACAATCCTAAGACCGCATTCAATACAAGGTTCAAGCATTATGAGTTTACCATTTTACTGTTGGGACTGATAAATTCTCCAAGGGTATTCATGAGATTGATGAATGGGGTGTTCCATGAATACTTAGACAAGTTGTTCAAGTATGCATTGATGACAAATTGATATATTCTCAGACGATGGAAGAACCTGGTGAACTTTTGCACTTAATATTATAGTGTTTACGGGAACACAAATTACGGGAAACTATCGAAATGCTCCTGAGGATTCATTTTATTAAGGAAGGTTATACCCCACGAAGGAATCACTATGGATCCAATGAAGGTAGAGGATATTATGGAATGTTCCGTACCAACAAATGTACCAAGAGTATGTATCTTTAAGGGCTTAGAAGGATATTATCAATGGTTCGTCAAAGGTTTTTCGACGATAGCAAATCCAATCAAGGAATTGCAAAAGAAAAAAAATAATTTTTATGGACGAAGAAGTGCACGAAAGAGTTTCGAAGGCTCAAGGAGTTGTTGACAAAAATGTTGATACAAAAATTTCCCGAGATGGGTGAGAAATTCGTGGCATGCACAAAAGAATCCAAGGAAATCTTAGGCAGAGTCTTGATGCAAGATGATTAAGTGGTCGCTTACAAGTCAAGGAAATTAAGGAAGCATGAGGAGAACTACGCGACACATGATTTGGAGTTATTGGCCATTGTGTATGCCCTTAATATTGTGGAGGAATTACCCAATTGGACGAAAATTCAAATTGAAAACATACCACTATGGTTTGCAACACATTTTTACGCAAAGTGACTTCAACATGCGACAAGGGAGTTGGTTAGAACTTCTTAGCGAGTACAATTTTGTGATCACCTACATAAAAGAAATAATGAACAAAGTGGCATATGCATTGAGTCGGAGACCATGCATATTTTCGGTGATACCTCTTCAGATGAATATTCGTGAAAAGATTCTAACTTTACAACATGACGATGATAGGTATAAATAGGTTAGCGAAAATATCGGACAAGACACCATGTTGGTACCAAAATTTGAGGGATTTATTGTGGACAATGATAGATTAATAAGGTATAATAACTAGATTTATGTACTGCCTAATGTCAAGTTGAGAAGTTTTATCTTAAATGAAGATCATAGAGAAGTGTAGATGGCTCATCTAGGATTCATGAAGATGAGGGCAAACATTAAGCCCTTATTCTTCTGGAAAGGCATGAAGGTGGACATAGTTAATTACGTGGCGAGGTGTCTGGAACGTCAGAAAGTGAAGGTTGAACATAGACATATGGTAGGATTACTACAACCACATGTTATTCTAGAATTGAACTGGGAGGTCATTTAGAAAAAACTTTATTGTTGGATTGACGTTGTTGGAAAGGAAGAATGACTTGATTTTCGTGGTAGTAGACACTTTGATAAAGAGTGCACATTTTATCCATGTGCATACGACATATCAGGTGCCAGACATAGCTAGATTTTTTATCAGTGAGATTGTGAGATTGCATAGCATGCCTAAAAGGATTTATCTAATCGAGGATCAGTGTTTACAAGATGATTTGGACTAGTTTCCAAGAGGCCTTGGGAACCCAACTTAACTTTAGTACTATGTATCACCCACATACATATGGGAATACATAATGAACAAACCGATTCTTGGAAGATATGTTGCGTATGTATGTGATGGACCAACATAAGAGTTGGGAAGAGTTCTTGGCACTGGAAGAGTTTGCGTACAACAACAACTATCAAGGCACCATTAAGATGGCACCTTTTGATTTTATTTATGGGTGATCGTGTCAGACACCTTTGAGTTGGGATCGACTTGAGGATAGGGTCCTGGTAGGACTATAAGTGATCCAAGAAATGGAAGAAAAAATTCAAAGGATAATAAAAAGGATTAAATAAGTGCAAGATCGAAAAAAGAGTTATGTCGATGCAACTTGCATTTACCGTAGTTAAGAGGTTGGTGATCGAGTCTTCTTGCGGGTGAAACCATACAAGAGTTCGATCATGTTTGGAAAGGTTTTTAACCTCTATCCTAGGTTTATGGGACCTTTCAAAGCTGTGGAAAGGAAGGGGCCTGTAGCCTATTGAGTAGACTTACTTGATTGTTTGAGGTGTATGCATGATGTTTTTCATGAATCGGTTTTGAGACTTTATGTTAGTGATCCTACACATGTGATTGACACGAGTTCCTTGCAAGTGTCAGACGAGGGTGGGATCATGGTGGAGGCAATCCACATTCTAGATCATCACATTAAATAGCTACAAGGTCGAACATTCGATCAGGTCAAGGTCCAGTGGGACAATTATAGTCCACACGCGGCTGCCTGGGAGGATGCATATGATATGCGCTAACAATTTCCATTTTTGTTTGATAGTTAGACATTTAGATCTTGTCAGATGTTTTATTTACTACATTTATATAATGTGAAACTTTGGGATGAATTTTAAAACAAGAAGGGGTGTATGTAACATCCCGCTCTTGCGCGCACATGATTTGACGCATTTTTTGAGGACACTTGCGTGTAAGTGATCCGGTTTTAGTATATGGTTGTTGGTTTGTTTATTGATTCTTATGATGATGTTGATGATTATGATGTTATGCTATTTGATATCTATGTATTGACATATGCTATTGAAAAGTTTCCCCTACGTGTACAGGACAATTGACAGGTTGAGGATTTTGATGGAATCAATGGACCTCCTTGGAATCTAGATCAAGTTAGGGAGGGGATTGTATTGGTTTCAGTATTTATATTCATTCATATGGGACATATGATCAGGTATATTATGATGTTGTTTATGGATCATGGACATGGTTTCGTTGATGGATGCAGGCTGATGATTTCTTCTTAATCAGACTCACACAAGGAGTAAAGGGGCCATACGAAACAACCATATATTGAGGGAGAGGTGTGGCAACATCCCTGCCACAACCTACTAGCACTCTCATCGTGGCTTGAATTGTAGGTTAACGATTACCTAGTACGAGAGATCCACGATGTTGTGAGGGAACACTGAGACAATCAATCATGAATATTCTAAAGGGCGCAGAATAAGGCAGGTTCCTTATTCCTTAGAGGCCCTTAGTATCTCACAAGGTTGCCTTAATGGAGTATTTACTCCAAGGGTTGGAAAAATACTAAAACCAGTCAATGGAGAGTGGAACCCTTGGAGCATGTAGTGTGTCTTGAAGGGCATGTCACATAATTAAAGTTTGAATTAAAGGTGAGTGGCACCCTTGGAGCACAGAGTGACTCTTGAAGGGCACATCGTGGTATAAAAATATGAGTCAATGCACCTAGGTGGCCTAGAAAACGTAAGCAAATGTTAAACCTTGAAACCTTGAGCACTTGCTGAATTAATTAATTGATTAATTAATTAACTAAAGAATGAATTTATTAAGCATAATCCCTAAGGGTATAGGTGTTTGCAAATAAATATTTAACTAAACCTAAGTCTAAGTTAGTAAGAAGACTAAGTATGATCAGGGGATCAAAATTTGCTCAAATTTCAAAGTGCTCGGATTGAGACGAAAACTATGCCATTGCGTCCGTCTTGTTTTCCTGATTCCGGCGGTATATTTATTTTCGCGAATGGAGTCTGTATGGAGGAGATATCGCGATTTTATCGCCAAGTCAAACAGGTCAAAAAAAAGGGATGCTGACTGTACCTGTCCGTACAGTCCGTACGGCCACGTGGAGGGCCGTACCATCATGATGACGTGGTGCTCTTTGATTGGTTGATTGTTTTCCAGTGGGAAGTTGACACGTGTCCACTTGAAGGCGAATAAGGAAGAGACACATGGCCCAATGCATGGGTGCCACGTGTCCCCATTTGTTTGGTTCATATGGTATGCAAAACATTGTTGGGAGTCCGCGGGTTTGAACCCGGGACCTCCCCCCACTTTATAAACTTTAATACAACTCTGCTAACCAATAGTCCCGCCATTATTCCTTGTGAATAGTGCGGGCGGGTTTCTTTTTAAAGTTAGATTTACGTATAGTTTGAAAGGGGGGGGGGTCGGGGCCAAGCCCCGACCCACGATATATATATATATATATAACATAACACATATGTTATGTGTTAACACAAAACGCGCGCGTGCAACTTATAAACATTGTACACCGTATATATGTTATAACCAATGGTTAATGTGGATTGTAAACACATATGTAATATAACCAACGGTTATGCGTGCGGGAGTTACCACCGTTTGAACAGTTGAACCACTTTTTGCCAAAACGCGTGGTCATGTGGCCATATGACCCAAGGCTGAGGCGGTTGGGGGCTGGAGGCGCCCTAACCGTCCTACGGTTTGCACCGTTGGCGCGGTTGCGCCCGGTGCTAGGTTATAACGCGCGTTTGGGCGTGTTCTAGGTTCATGGTTGGAAAAGTGCAGATTGTAGAACCAGAGACAACAAAGGAGGGAGACTTCAGAGGAGGCTATCTTCTTCATTTTTCGACCGTTTCAGGTGCCGTCAGAGCCTAGACAGGGGTTTTGGCATGCTGCGGAGCCATTGGAGTAGTCATTTTGTTGATTTGAGCACTGTAAGACTTATTTTTAAGAACTTTGAGCAATTTAATATAAAAGATCCATTTGGAGGCTGGACCAGGAGATGTAGCCCGGAGTGGGGTGAACTCCTTTATCAAGTTGCTGTGTTTATGTATTATGTGCACTGATTTATAATGCTGTCTATGTTTATTTCTACATAAGTAATCCATCATTATGTGTTGCAAATTGATCATGTTGCATTAAACACATAACATTTCACTTGCAAAATTTAATTTAATCAAGTTTATCAAGTCTTCGTCATATTTTTAGATCAAAGTACTAAAAATTTTGAATTAAATGATGTGGGGATGAAATAAATCATATTAAGAATAAATGAAAATAAAAATAAATCCTAAGGAATGATTAATACACTTGTGCAAGTAAATACTAAATTAGAATTTTAGTTGAGAAAAGAATAAAGCATAAATGTGTAAGTATCTAGTCTATTCTAACTAAAGAGCTTTCCTAAATTAAACACAACTAAGTTTTAGAAAGGCGTCAACCACTAAAAGGGAAATAAATGGAATAAAGGGATAGATAGGATTATTTTTAGGATCACTTTTAGGATGAGTGAGGGAAATTGACATTTAATTAAATTAAATGGTGGATTTATTAGTGAAACTAAGGGAATGAGTGACAAGTGCACGGGGGAAATAATTCCTAATTAAATGATTAAAAAGGAATTAAATGTGCAAATGGAAAGTTGTCACTAAGAAAATTTCTATAAAGGAAATGGTTGAGAGGAGGAATGGATCATGACTAGTAAGAGTAAGGTTATGCTGCAAAAAATATGATTGGTTTTACTTGCGAGAGTTGGGATACCCAGCTCGAGTGAGAGAGTGGTAGCTCTACCATGTGAGGTGAGATGGGAGTTTGAGTATTCTGGTTGTGTTTTTGTGTGGCCCCTTTGCAGCTCGGGGGGCTAAGGGGGAGGATGAGAATCCCTAGTGTTGGTTGGGAAATACTAGTGAAGTATTCACGGTTAGCAAGTGGGGAGCTGGAAGGAGCATCATTGCTGAAGAACATCTTCAGATTCCTTCATCATCAGTTATGGTACTATTATTCTGAGATTTGAAATTGTATTAAGTTTTAATCTGTATAATAGAGTTCTTGTAATTTCTCCATAAACTGATTGTATTTATAAACTTGATTCAACAAGTCCTTGAAAGATTTTATTGAAATCTAGGAGATAAATTTCTGAAAATTGTCGTTATCTTGATTTCTCAAAATGATTAATGGATTCCAGGATATATACATAAAAAATGTTAATTTCTTAGTTGCTTCCAATGTTAGCATATCAGAGTTTTAATTAATTTATTATTTTTATAGATGTGATTTATTCAGAAATGTCTCATGCTGCATGTGGAGAAGATTGTGTATTTCTATGGTTGTGTTTGGGAAAAAACCTTGAAGAAATGAATAAGCCTTGTGATTAATGATTCAAATTCCAATTTATGGGAACAAAACTCTGTTTACGGTGTTGTCAGAACTTTTAATTATTTTTTTGTTAAACCTGTTTCTCAAATCGAATTGGTAGATTTGTTTTCCTTGTGTAGTGGTTAATTTTTTTCCTGGAATAAGAATTTCGTGGAGGCTCTATAACGACTGCTAATTGAAACAACGGTACCAATTTAGAGTTCCTTTGATTGTTTCCAATCATTCCACAGTCTGAGATATTTATTGTTGCAAAATTTCAGGTAATGGAATTTGGAAAATATTATGATTGTTGTGTTTAGATGCTACCCTATTTTCATAAAACAAATTTAACTTCAAAACAAAATGCAAAATGATTAACCATGAGTAGTTAATTTATTCCACTTCTTAGAACATCAAATCTCCTTATGTTCACTACCTTTATTACTATTTATAATTTAAAGTTTATTATCTTGACCAATCAGTTACCCAAAATGAATATGTAGTTAACACATATTTCACTATGAAGGTGGTCTGAGTTTTAAATTATGAGTTCATTGTCATCCTTTGAATAACCCATAATTTACAAATTGAGTGATAGCTTTTCCTCTTCCTGGATGTTTGATTTTTCTTTTATAAACCTCAATTATGGTGTTCTATTGGTTCAATATAAGAGGTTGAAGTCTGGAAGTTAATATTATTGATTATTCTAGCAATGCGACATCTACAATTTGAAGAGTGATTTTTTTTAAAAAGATTTTGTATGATAGGATTTAAATTCGAAAATGATATTGAGGATACAAAAAATAAATGAATTTCCTGAGTACCTATGTAGTTAATTTAATGACCCTTCCTTAATCTTAATCATTCCCGAACTCTATTCGTTTCCTTTAAATTTTAATTTTAATATTTCATAATTTTTCCATTTCAAGGTCTCGATCAAGGGTCGGATCTGTTGATATTATGGTAGTTGCGGGAGGTATTTACCTCCAGGTGTGAACCTGATGAGAATAGAAGACTCCGCAAAGAAAGAGAAAACCCTAATGAGTTGGCTAATAACCCTAGAAGTCTTGTTGACTCAAGAAGATAATTTATATTAGGTTATTAGCCTCCAAGAGAAGAAGTTGGCTAGAATTAATAATAATATACTGAACAAACATGTACACAGAAGGAGAAGTCGGCCCCAACAAATCTGGCAGAACCACTATAAATACAGGGCGTCAGTTCTCATTTGACACATCTCAGAATTACAGAGCAACAACTGGTGCACACTATAGCTCCCAGTTTGGAGCACACGTGTGGAGGAGAGCTGCAAGTGCAGCTGCTGCAGCAACCAGTTTTCAGTGTTGGCTTGCACTATCTCTTGGCTAGGGTTTGGACTATCTGATCAACTATTGTTGGTACGCTATCCTTGGAAGAAGATGTGATACACCTTGTTTGGCTATCTAACCTAGGGTTTTCTTCCGAAGTAATTCTCAATCAAGGTTAAGGTGCTCAGAGGGTGGCTTTGGCCTATGTTTGGGTGACGAGGGTATCGTCAATGGTAAAACTAGCACACAATCTTCTATATTCTAACAGGTTATGGGCCCACACCTCCTTCATTTAGTCTAAAAACTGGAAGGAAACATAGCCGCTAAGATATTGAGCTCATTGAGGAACTACCGCTAGGGTTACTAGCAGAAGCAGTTTCCAAGACACTGCTGCTAGGGTTACTAGCACGAGTAGTTGCAGAAACCCTAAACCTTTTATTGAGTCACCTTAAGTGAATGGATTGACCTAATATCTGGATAGATCAGTGCGCTCTATCCTAGTGCATCCCTTGATACTCTCAGCAAGACAATACATGAAGATTGAGTTTGTGGTCAAATCTAGGGTTTGACCAAGTCAAAGCATCCATGACTTATTCTATGAAGTCAAAGAACAAGTTAGATGGAGCCTCTAACTTCAGAGCGTGGAAGACCAAGATTGAACTCATCCTTGCCAAGAATAAAGTGTTCTATATCATGAAAGGAAAGATCGTGAAGCCAGAGTTTGAAGAAGGAAAAGAGGAGGAACCACAGAATGTTGCAGCTATGGAGAAGTTCAAAGATGTTGACATCAATGCCATGAGTATCATAGTGGATTCTATAAAAGACCACTTGATTCCCTACATATCCCATCTTGACTCATCGAAGAAGATGTACGATGCCCTAACAAATTTCTTCTCAATCAGAAACATTGGACAAGTTATGAGTCTGAAGAATGAGCTCTGTGGCATGAAGATGAATAATGACGACAGCATAACATCATATTTTGTGAGGATATCTCAGTTAAGAGATCAACTACAAGCTATTGGAGAGAACATTTCGGAAAAGGAATTGGTGAACATAGTACTCAAAGGTCTTCCCAAGACGTGGGATGCATTTGCAGCAAGCATGAACATAAGGAAGGAGTATTTGACATTTGAAGAACTTTGGACTTATTGTGCTCAAGAAGAATCAAGGATCAATGCAAAAGAGAAACCCCAAAAGAAGTACGATGATCAAGCCTTCACAGTAAGATTCAAGAACCTCAAGAACAAAAGGAAGTTTGGTTCAAGGAGGAAGCCAAATCAAGAGAAATACATTTCAGAAGTACAATGCTTCAACTGTTGAAAGTATGGTCACTACAAGAATCATTGTCCCGAGCTAAAGAAAAGGAAGGAGAAACATGAAGCATCAATTTTCGAAGAAAAGGAACCTACAAAGAAGACTAAGTAGGATGGAAGAGACTTCTTCTTCTAAAGGTAACAAAACTCTTCTTGTTTCTTGTACATATCTTGTTTGCATCGTCTCTGTACATATCTTGTATATCTATCTCTTGGAAGATAATGTGTTCCAAGAAGAACTATACTTATGGAAGAACAAACAAGATGAAAATAGATATCATTAGATAATACACATGAAAGGATGAAATAAAAATCATGTGGAAGCTATTAAGCCGAATCAATCATGAAGAGACTTAGAAGAAGCAAATACAAAAAGAAGTCAACAATTGAGAGGAAATTGGAAAAAGACTTATGACGTTTTGTAGAAGACAACAAGACGGAAGCATGGAATCTATTAGACAAGAGAGCCAATTATATATTGTAGAAGACAATAAGGATGCAGATGGAAGCGTGGACTCTGTTAGACGGAGGGAGTTGATTATATGCACTTACACATGAAGCAAGGATTAGGAGGGAGCTAATACTATGATCCATTGAAGATGATGAAATATATATGTATCCATGGTAGCAGCCATGAAAGATATTATGTGTTCAGTTCAACCGCAGAAGAAGACTTCCTTGAAGAGAAGCCTTAAATTATTCTTGGTTTTCCATCCAGATCCCTGATCCTATGATGAAAGGAAGAAGTGGAATCTCTAGGGCATGGAATCTATAAGAAACTCCATGGACCCAAGAGCTAAAGAAAAAAATTAATAAAAACATGAAGATTCCAAGAAAGAAAGAGAAATCAAAACAACCAGTCATTGTATCAAGAGTCACAAGATTACCAGCCTAATATGAACTCACTAAAAGAAATCAAGCAGAAGATCTGAATGTTGTGATAAAGGACAATGTATGGAAGACTTAAGAATGAAAACATTGCGAGACCTAGAACTAGAGGTTATCCCAGATGGAGGGAGAAGACTATGATGATTGCTTGTTCCAGTAAACCAGACTTATCTCTACATGAGTCATTATATCATCCACAACATCCATGAGTTGGAGTTCTACATCAGATGAATACAAAGAATGTTCTCCAGAGAAATTGAATAAAGAGCATATGAAGAGCAATCTCAAGACTTTGAGATACCAGAAAGAGACCCTTGTATGCAGATAGAAGAAGATAACTTGGTGGAAGAACCTCCAGTGCACAGCAGAAGCGTGGTGAAGATTCCCTATAACATCAAGATGATTACTCAATAGATCAGATCTCATGATGACAGAAGATGTGCCACATGGATATGTTCTAGTTTTCCAAAAATGATATACTCTATTGTTAAGATCTACATGAAGCCCTCACAGTTTTCCAGACTAAAGTACATTTGAAATCAAGCATTACATTATCCATGATGAAGTCCAGAAAGGAGAAAATGGTTCTCCAATATATAACTCCATAGATGAGCAGATAAGCAGACATCTTTGGTAAATATTCTATCAAAGATGAAAGAGTTTCCGTACTCAAGCTGGAGCTCATGGAAACAACTTCCTTATTGAAAAAGGAAGAAATGACTCCCGGGTTGAGAGGGAGCACTGAAAAACATTATTGAAGACATTCATTGAAAAATAGTCCATCTTGGACAGATGCTTTCCTGTTCGTAAAGTGGATTGAGATTTCTAATAGACAGTGACTTCCCATTGTGGTTAACATGGGATGTAGTCTGATTGTTGATGTATCATAGACAACAACTTTCCATTATGGTTAACATGGAGAGTTGTCTAGGGCAGTCTCTCTTCTTGAGGGTTACTCAAGAAGACTGACCCGCCTCACCGAACAATGATTTCTCATTGTGGTTAACATGAGGAATGGTCCGTTTTGGAGGTTGATGCAGGACAGTCTTTTCCTCTTGTGGTTAATAGAGGAAATGGTCCAGACAATCATTCCTTAGGGTTTATACATTCTCTCGAGGGTGCACTTTTATTAGTGTAGGAGGAATGGCCCAGGGTGGGGAATGGTCCAGGCTCAGCAATTAGGGACAGACATTCTCTAGGGTTTATACATTCTCTTCAGGGTGCACTTTGATTAGTGTAGGAGGAATGGCCCAAGGTAGGGAATGGTCCAGACTCAGACATTCCTTAGGGTTTATACATTCTTTCCAGGGTGCACTTTGATTAGTGTACGAAGAATGGCCTAGGGTGAGGAATGGTCCAGGTTCAGAAATCAGAAACAATCATTCTTCCTTGTTTGAGAAGAATAGGGCAGATAGCCCATTGATGATGTTCTATACTGAGGGCAGATATTCTTTCAATGAAAGATTGGCCCAGATGATTCAGTTTATATCATAACATTGTTTCTGTGCAGGTTTCTATCTGATGATTGTTATGAAGACTCTATGACAGTAGATGTAGACTACTATGGTGGATATGTTCCACTGTTCGTGAGGCAAATATTCCTTCAAATCTCACAGATGTGAATAAAATATTGACCCAGATGACTCAGTTTATATCATAACATTGTTTTTGTGCAGGTTGTTATCAGATGTTTGTTATGAAAACTGTATGACAGTAGATGAGGACTATTGTGGTGGATATGTTCCACTATTCGTGATTATACGTTGTTGATCAAGTAATTGTGTGTTACTTGGCATGGTAGTGTACCACTGGATTGTAGTTATGTACTACTATGAATAGACACAATTGTGTTCTATTTTCATTCTAATTGCCTTGAAGACTATCATTAGTTTATTGGAGATAATCATCATCCAGACGAATGATGAACAAAGATTTTCCAGACAGAAAACAGTTCAGATCACTTACTCTTCTAGAATGACTCTTGTATCACTCTATGGTGTGAGTGACTTATCTAACATCATGTCTAATTACTCAGAGAAATTATGTTTTCGAGAGATGATGCAGTTGATGGTGATGGTGATGCTCATGATCTAGTCATGCGATAGTCTAGACGACTATATTGATGTTACCGAGTGAATGGTATGTTTTTGTGCTCAAGATCATTACCTATAATACCTCCCTAGCTAGGAGGGAGTGTTGATATTATGGTAGCTTCGGGAGGTATTTACCTCCACGTGTGAACCTGATGAGAATAGAAGACTCCGGAAAGCAAGAGAAAACCCTAATGAGTTGGCTAATAACCCTAGAAGTCTTGTCAGCTCAAGAAGATAATTTATATTAGGTTATTAGCCTCCAAGAGAAGAAGTTGGCAAGAATTAATAATAATATACTGAACATACATGTACCCAGAAGGAGAAGTCACCCCCAACAAATCTGGCAGAACCACTATAAATACAGGGTGCCAGTTCTCATTTGACAAATCTCAGAATTGCAGAGCAGAAAATGGTGCGCACTGCAGTTCCCAGTTTGGTGCGCACGTGTGGAGGAGAGCTGTAGGTGCAGCTACTACATCAACCAGTTTTCAGTGTTGGCTTGGAATATCTCTTGGCTAGCGTTTGGACTATCTAATCAGCTATTGTTGGTACGCTATCCTTGGAAGAAGATGCGCTACACCTTGTTTGGCTATCTAGCCTAGGGTTTGCTTACGAAGTAATTCTTAGTCAAGGTTAAGGTACTCGGAGGGTGGCTTCGGCCTATGGTTGGGTGAAGAGGGTATCGTCAATGGTAAAACGAGCACACAATATTCTATATTCTAACATGATCAGGGGTCGGGTCAAGGGTTGGATCAAGGGACATATCAGGTGTTGGATTAAGTTCCGTATGAAAAATTTATCTCTTAAAATTACATTATATTAAACATGTTTGTGTCTGGTTTTCCCATTTCAATTTAATTGTTTTCGCTTTGATTTTCCACGTGTTCAAACAATGGTAACATACTAGAATTAACACCAAGAAGGGTGAGTTGAATTTGTATATTGGATGGATGTATACACTTTCACTCACCTCTTACCTATCGCTGCCACTTCTTAACAAACCCTACATCAATTATTGTCCCTTCCTCTAAGCTATAGTATTGATAAAAAGTGTTTTTTTTGCACTTAAAATTAATTTAAATGATCATACATTAAGTGTCAGATGGAGGATCGGATTAAGTGTTGGATGGAGGGCCAGATTGAGATATGGAACAAATTTTTTGATTTTTCTGCGCACTGGATCTGGGGTTGGGATAGATTCTGGGATTCCTTCTTGTTCCTTACTTTGGATTTGTGATTTAGCCTCTGGATATTAATTATCTATGGTGAATTAAGATTTGTCTTCCTAAACCTTTAACAGATTTATAAGTTAGCAGGTGAGTGCTTATTTATGGTTTAATAAAACTTTATTTTCTTAATTCTTAAATGGATACATAGGTAGTTGAATTCTATATGTTACTTACTTACGGTTGGTCTTACCTTAACTCCTCCAATGAATTTTTAAGATAGCAATTGCATTATTAGGTATGTTTGAAATAAGATTTGATCTTCCTTAATACCTTTGAATGGAATTGCAAGTTGACATTGGATTCTTATATTATTGTTGGATCTTCCCTTGATTCTTTTAATTGGGTTTACAAGTCAACACCGGGTTCTTTATTTTATTGTTAAAATAAAAATTCATCTTCTTTAATTGTCCTCATATATGGATATGCAAGATAGAATATAATTTATCTTATCTCATTCTTAATTATGGGTTGAATTCTTATAGTTTCTGGCAATGGAAATGTAAGGTAGTATTGGAATCCTTCCATCTTGCTTGCTATGATTGAACCCCTTAGTTATTTTAAATGGTTATGAAAACAATAGACTTCTTATTAATTCATATTATGAATGATGTTATTAGTTTTATAATTTGGATTCATAATGAAAGGTAGCATCTAAATTTAATGTAGTTCTTAAGAATATTGATCTTCTTGTGGTTCCTTGCAAATGTATATGATTTTAGCCTTTAGATTCTTGATATATATTATTAGAAGATATTCCTTAATATGAAGATGCATAGTTGAGTTACACGAGACTAAGATTTATTTATGCTCTTTGGGTTATTATTCTTTATGTAAAATCCTCTTACTCATTTACACTCAATGTTGCTTGAAGATTTATTAAGTAGAGTAGATTATTATTTGCACTATGATGAATAATTTATGATTAGATGAGATTCATGAGCTAGTTTAGATTGTGGTTTATGTTGGGCTATGGGAATTAGACACCTCCTTGTTCCTCAGAATAGTCGCCAGCCTTGAGACGTTAAATGGTCAAAATCAATTGGATCATGGGCTTGAGCATTGCTTATGTGTCCTGGAGGTCCTAACTTTGGAGGGTAGGTTGGACGGCTGGTATATTTATGTCATCTTGATGTTATATTCATGTTATCGTTATGTTATCTCATTTTATCCTTGTGTTATCTGATGACTATCTTTACATGATGAGTTGAGTGATTAAAAGTATTTGATTATTCCAGTTGATCGTGATGAGTTGATCTTGTGTCGCCATTCATGATGCTTGTTGATTATGTGTCGTTATTCATTATGATTATGTGTTATTTTATGTCGTTACTAAATATTTTGATGCATTGGTTGCGATGTTATTTGATTATGATGATGAGACGCTTGTAATTCCTTAAAAAAAATACCTATTGTGCTTCACTTTTTCTTAGGCATAACGAAGGGTCGTTACACATCTTAAATCCATTGTGAGCCTAGGTTTCCTTATTTGGAGTTAATGATACTAATTTTCCCACCATGATCTATGTTTGAATGTTGGATTGTAATGTTGTTATTATTTGTCTTACAATCTTTCATAATATAAGGTTTGGTATTGGTCTTACATGTGATCCTTTGTTCTTCGCTTGAATTTATTGTTCATTATTGATTATGTCTAATTAACCAATTAGATTAGGGATTTTTTCTCACTTGTTGTTCTTATTACTCATACCAAAGTTGATTTGGTTGTAGTTGCAATTGACTAAAAATTTGTACGTTTTCTTTTTAGTTAAGTAACCTTGTCCCACATGATAACAAAATTACTTACTTGAATCTCCTTGTTAAATATTCCACCACACATAATAATAATAATAAATACATAATAATAATAATAATTTTTCTAATGTGTGACAAATATTGAGAACACAAAATTAATTTCCAATAATTCTTTAATATTAAAATAATCATTAACTAACTTTCTCCCTAAATTTAGTAGACAATTTATTCTTATAATAAACTAGTCCAACATGAAAGCATAATTATTGAATTTATGGGGTCTTACACTTTTTGCTTCTAGATTATCCATTAAAAAGTTGATGGTAGCTGGAGAGACTTAAAGGTGGCTATTGACTGGATTAATGCAAAATCAAATTTGAACTTGCTATATCTTAATTCCTGGAAGGAAAAGATCAGGAGATTAAAAGACAAATTTGATTCAATCAAATTTATGCATGTTCAGAGGAAATTCAACTCAAAAGAAGACACTTTATCACAGAAGGATTTGAAGCAACCTACTGGATGGCTCTTTTATGAAGACACTGTAGAAGGGGATGTAGTAACAACAGATAACTACAACATATTTTAAAGACATATCTTTATAGTTGGAAACAATTTTGTTATGATTTCGTAATTATCTTAATATGTGTTTTGTAATCACTTCACAGTATGAAGGAATCCGGAATAGAAATAGAACTTATTATAATCTTTTTGTAATATGATGAGATCATTAAACTTATGATCCATATGTATTTGAAAATTTCACTTGATTCATAATAGAATAACAGTGAAACTATTTTTTATGCATGAAAAAAAAAACTACTCCAATATGAAGAGAGTACATTTATATTCCTATAGAGGATTTATTTCTTTGTTACAAGTATTACATTTCAAAATTTCGTTAGAAAAAAATGCCACCCATGTGTAGAGTACACAAAAACTCTCCTTACATGGGAATGCCTCGTGCCATGTGTTACGCCTATGGAAGAAACGAGCCATTTTTCACTACATTCACATGTCTTTTAGAGGCAAAACATTAAAAATATTTTCATGTTAACTTTTAAATTAATAATGTTAAAAAAAATTGAAGTGCAAACGTCTCATTTCTCTATGTTGTTTAAAGATTATATTGAAATTATGAGATTATATTGAAATCTCTTTTACTTACATTACATTGTATAATAATTGAAGAATAAATATAAATGAAATTCATTTATAAACTAATAACAATCACATTAATGGTACTAATATGCCTATAAGTGATGATAGGTGTATATTTAGCATATACTATAAAATAATATCATTATTGATAATCTTGAATAAATATTACAATGACACATAATATTCGAAGAATGTAACATCACTCTTAATTAATGTCGCAATGTAACCATAATCATTGAGAAATGTAGAAATTCAATAAAAATTAAACACGAGGAAGAATGTTATAATGTAATATAACCTTTAATGAATGTCATAAAAGAATATAACCCTTGAGAAATGTCGTAATTAAACATAATTCTTGATGAATGTTGAAATTCAACATAACCATTAAAAAAACATAACAAGTTGACATAAGTCATATTTTTATATCTACATATTTTATTATAGTTAACATTAATCAACCATTAATAACCACAATTAATTAACTCAATATTAATTAATTGATTAATGAAGAAACATAAATGCCTCTCTCCCTTTCTTTTTACAACTTCAAAATATTAAATAATATTTATAATATTAAATAAGTACTACAATTAAACTATTCAATCATCCATTACAAGAATTCATAAATGTACACAATAATTTTAATAATATTATATTACAAACATTAAATTTGTTATATATTATTCACAAAGTAGTAAAATAACATGGTTTCAAAATGAAACATTAAAACATATAACCATAATGAAACATTGAAACATATAACCATAGGATTACATATCTAGAATAAAGAAGAAAGCATATCAACACAAGTAAACCAAGATAATATTAAAAGTTATAAGTGAAGATAATATTAATAAGTTACTTCAAAGTGAGGCATTAAAACATACAATCATAGGATCACATATGTAGAGTAAAGAAGAATAGCATATCAACACAAGCAAACCAAAATAATATTAATAAGTTAGTTCAAAATGAGGCATTAAAACATACAACCAGATCACATATGTAGAGTAAAGAAGCATAGGATATCAACACAAGTAAACCACGATCTAATATTAATATTAATAAGTTATAAGTGAAGATAATATTAATAAGTTACATTTGTTAAATTTAGGTAGTCATCCCTTACAAATACAAGTTAATTTTAATTTTAAGTAATTATTTTTTTAAAAACAAGTTAATGACATATTGTAAGGAATTGTTTTGTATAAATTTAATTAATAATAATTTTAACTCTATTAAAAATATTGTTTTTTTTAATTTAGATTTAAATATTTTAATCATATATTTAAAAAAAAAAGCCAAAATATAATTAAAATAAATTTTAATAATAATTAATTTTATAATTAATTTAATTTAATTTTTTTTATTTTTTATAATTTAATAATTTTTTTATTAATTATTATATACTAAATAAAAATATATTATAATGTTTGGAGAGAGCATGATTAATTAATATTACATTAAGAGAGAGCATGATTCATTAATATTAGAGATATGTCAAAAATAATTTCACAGTTTCATAAAAAAAATATTTCAATAAAATTAATATATATTTAAAAACTAAAATATCTATGTAATAATATTAAAAATATTGTTAATACTAAATTTAAGGATAATCTATGGCATGATACAAAATTAGAGGATAAAATAAAACTAAAATATTATAAGGAGGTGGTTAATCCTAATATTAAAGATCAAAAGTATCTCTTTGTTTTCAGTAGGGTAAAGAAGAGAACCAATATTGCAAAAATAATAACTAATTATCATGAGTCATATATGCTTTGGGAAATCCCCAAAAGACCATTGTAAGAAAGAATCTATCACCTTTGTGACACCAACAAGGTTGAAGATGAAAAACGCTTTTTCCTAGAGTGCTCAAATTAGATCCCAATTTCAAAATATTTCTCACAATATCAACCTTTTAAATCTACTAAGTTATCAAAACTTTAGTGATCTCAGAATGCTTCTCTTAATGATTTTCAATCATAGAAATAACATTTTAAAGAAATCCAAGCAATCTTTTACTTTTCTTGATAGACTAATTTTGGTCTCACTAACATTCATCACCATCACCACCACCGTCATCATCATCAAACATTCAAATATTTTTATTACACTTAAAAAATAAAACCAAAATATAAATAAAACATATTTAAATAAAAATATATTTTAAATAATCATCCCTTACTCATATAAATAAATTAACATTATTCATCAACACCAATGCTTCAAAAAGAAATATTTAAAACATCAAATCATACTACATAATATCACAAACACACAATAAAGAAGCATAGGATATACATATAATTCCACAAACACAATATCAATAAGTCATAACTACATAATATCACAAACACACAATAAAGAAGCATAGGATATACATATAATTCCTTTAACATAATATCAACACATGTAAATTAATTAACCTTATTCATCAACAACAATGCTTAAAAAGAGGTATTTAAGACATCAAATCATAATACCTCACATACAAATAAAGAAGCATAGGATATACATATAATTCCACAAACACAATATCAATAAGTCATAAGTCAATTAGTCAATTAATAATATTACTTATTAATTTTAAGTAGTGATCTTTTAATCATACAAGTCAATTGTAAATAATTTAAGTTAATGACATATAGTATAGGGAATTTCTTTATAATAATAATAATATAATTTTAAGATTATGCTAAGCCAAACAACAAATTGATGTATGAGAACTTCTTGTTTGTGAGATAAAAAACCCCTCCATTCATACTCTACCTCCTTTGAAATTTGAAGATGTCCAAAATATTTCTAATATAAAATTCATCATTATCAACCATGCTCCTCTAATTAAAATTGATAGGTTTTGAGCGAGCTCTCTGAATAATGCACTACGGTTTCTGCAGCTGCCCAGTGCCGCAAGGGTTTCGAATACAGCCCCATTGGGGGCTCATGCCGCACAACAAGGAGGGAGGGCCAGCGGGCGCCTCCTACAGCCGGATCACGGCTAATGGAAACACAGCAGAGGGACTGAAACGGTCAGCTTTTGAGCCGCCGCCTGACCTGAGATCAAAACTGATGGAGGCAGGCACCTTCAAGGATCGTGACATGGATATCGACCCAGCAAAAGAGACCCAACCCTCTTCCTCGTCTTCAACAGTTCCTTGGTTACGAGGTAAGTGCATTCCACAAGCACCACAAGCTCCAAAATATATTATTAGCTCACCAAGAATAGAAGAACAGAAGCAATACATGAGGGATTACGCTCTAGTTGGGAAATTTCTGGGGCTTTGGCCTACAGAGCGGGATCTGATAAAATGGATCCAGTACTGGTGGAAGCCAAAAGGACACTATGAACTGCAACTGGGCTCTAAAGGGTTTTTTACAATCATTTTTCATAACCTTGAAGATCGTAACCGGATCTTCGATGGAGGACCGTATTTTTTCAATTCTGCCGGTCTCTTCCTACGGTTCTGGACCAAAAAGTTCAATCCTGAAAAAGAGGACTTTGCTCATGCACCCATCTGGATCAGACTTTACTCTCTACCATAAGAGTTCTGGCTGGAAGAAGTCCTGGTAGGAATAGGCAATACCATTGGTATATATGTTAAATCCTCGGAAGCTACCAAGCAGAGACGCTACACTTCATATGCCCGAATATGCATTTACCTGAACATTGCCAAGCCACTCCCAGGCTCCATTGTACTGGAATATCATGATGAAGATTGGATCCAAACTATAGACTATGAACACATCCCATTCCGATGACGGAAGTGCCATGAACATGGACATCTTTTCCGGGATTGCCCCCTCAACATGATTCAGAAAGAAGGACCCTCAGAAAATGGCAAGGATAAGGAAGGCAAAGATAAAGAGGGCTTTGTACAGCAAACCGGGAAAAAGCGCACAGGCGGAAAGAGACAACCCGCCCAAATAAGCAAAGACCCATCTACCCATAACAAATATGCCGTCTTATAAGATCAACCAGAGCACACGCCCGACATTGCAATCCAAAGTGCGCCCCCCATAAATCTGGAGTCCCACGATCAGGGTGCAAAAGCATAATCCTCTCAACAGAGCAAGGTACCAGATCCCCCACTCCCAAGCGAAGGTCAGAGCACACAAGAACCACAGGAAACAGAGGATGGTGATACTGAGATGGAGCTGGAGGACTTAGCCGGAGTGGACTTGGAGCACTTGGAGTATGCGTACAGACACCAGAAACTTTACACCATTCCTAGAGACCAACTAAGAAAAGTACACAAGGTTTTCCTCAATTCTTCAGCCGGTTCAACAACGCGAGCCAGTAAGGCCCTAGGAATCCAGAGCATACAACAAAAAAACCCAGGAAAAACTCAGAAAGATGAAAAAAAGAGAGGATGGAAATCCACCAACAAGCTCATACAGGAAATAGGGAATTATATGGTAAACTCGGGACAAATCCATCTGATATCGGATAGCTTTCCCCCGCTCAATACCCCTCCGTCACTATGAAGATTATCTCCTGGAATATTAGAGGTCTCAACGGGTGTAGCAAGCAAAAATTGCTACGGGAAATGATTATGACAGAAAACCCGCACATCATCATGCTACAGGAAACAGAGTGTTCGTCAACAGATATAGATCGGCTCCTTCCATTCTGCTAGAGGCAAGGAATGGTAGCTTCGGTCGACGCCATGTGCACCGCAGGGGGTTTAACCATCCTATGGAATACCAACGAGGTGATTATGGAAAACTTCTTTTCCATGAAATGGTCCATCACAGCGGCATATAGACGCATAGGCTCAAGCAAGCCTGGGTACCTCACCAATGTATATGGCCCAGCCAATCCGAGGGACAGGCAAGATTTCCTTCGCAGCCTGCACCATACTTCTATCCTAAAGTAGCACAACAACTGGCTGATTGGGGGGGACTTCAATATCATACGAAGTCTGGAGGAAAAGAAAGGCGGTTCCAGACGATTGGAACGAGACTCTGAGATTTTCAATAGTCTCATTGATGATCTTCACCTTGTGGATATAGAAACCAGCAACGACATTCATACTTGGTCAAACAGAAGAACGGAGACCCATCAAATAGCTTGCAAACTGGATCGCTTCTTAATCTCCGAATCCTTCATGATGGAGGGAATAGCCATGGAAGCTAACATCCTCAATCTCTCTGGCTCAGACCACTGGCCCATACAGCTCTGGATGGACATCCTGACAACTACTAGCAAAAGGCCCTTCAGATTCGAGCAGTTCTAGTTGGAGAATCCGGACTTCCAGGCCAACATACAAAACTGGTGGAAGGAGGCTGAAGTCCAGCGAGGGTCCAAAATGTTCAGATTCCATCAAAAACTAAAAAACCTCAAGCACATCCTCAAGCAATGGAACCAGCACACCTTTGGAAATATTTTCACTACCCAGGAAAAGCTGAGGGAACGTCTAGGCGAGATTCAACTTCAAATCAGGCAGCATGGGTTAACTATTGCACTCAAAAATCAGGAAATGGAGGTAACCCAACAGCTCGAGAAAAGAAGAAGACAGGAGGAAATTATTTGGAAGCAGAAATCGCGCATCCAGTGGCTCAAAGAAGGCGATCATAACACAAAATTCTTTCATAGGACTGTCATACAAAGAAGGCATTCCAATAAGATTACACATCTTATCACAAATGAAGGAGAATCCATCACTTCACATGAGGACATGGAGACAAACCTAATAGACCACTTTCAAAACCTCCTCAGCGAGCCCCTCCCAGACAGAAGTGAGGCCATAAACAAAATCACAAGAAACGTGCCATCCCTGGTAACATAGGAACAGAATTCGGCACTGCTCAAGCCCATCACGATTGAGGAGGTGGATGAAGCGCTTCAGCACACACCCAAATGCAAGGCACCGGGACTAGATGGGTTCACAAGCGACTTCTTTCACCACTGCTGGCCAATGATCAGAACGGAAGTGTGGGAAATCTTGGAAGACTCCAGGGCGACTGGTCAGATCCTCCAGGCTTTCAATGCTACTTTCCTCACCTTAATCCCCAAGGAAGGAAATGCACATCATCCTCAGCAATTCAGACCAATATCTCTATGTAATGTGATCTATAAACTTCTCACAAAAGTCATAGCCCGTAGGCTAAAAACTATCCTACCAACAATCATATCCCCAGAGCAATCGGGATATGTAGAAGGTAGACAAATCCTGGACAGCGTTATTCTAGCACATGAAGTAATCCATTCCCTACAAAAGACTAAGACTCCAGGTATGCTTCTCAAGCTCGACCTTTCGAAGGCATTTGACAAAATAAGTTGGAACTTCATGCAAGAAATGCTCTTAGCCTTTGGCTTTGATCAGAGTTGGGTAAAATGGATCATGAATCTTACCTCTACAACCTTCTTCTCTTTGTTGGTGAATGGTGTCCCCTCTCGAACTTTTTCCCCCTCCAGAGGAATTGGACAAGGAGATCCACTCTCTCCTTTTCTGTTCATCATCCTGGCAGAAGGACTCAGCCGCTCAATTCATGCAGCAGTGGAAAACAAATCTTTGACCGGTCTCCCCCTGCATGGTCGTACCCCTCCTATCTCACACAGCCAGTTTGTGGATGCCACCCTCCTAATGGGCAACCCAACTATCAGAGAGGCAAATGCTATCCAAGAAATCCTCAACTCCTTCTCCGAATCCTCGGGCTTGGATTGCAACAGGGGTAAGTCCCAAATCTTCTTTTTTAATACACCCCCTCCTATCCAGCGTCACATCTCAGCAATCTTAGGTTTTAGTCGAAGCTCCCTTTCGTCCAAATACTTGGGTATCCCCCTCATTGATAACGGCCTCCGAAACTCCTCTTGGGAACCTTTGCTCACCTCTTTCTCCAAAAATCTTTCTTCCTGGACCTTCAGAGTCTTAAATTTTCCAAGTCGCCTCACCTTGCTCCGCTCTGTTCTACAGGCTCTCCCGATCTATCACTTCTCGGCTCTGGCAGCACCTAGATTCGTCCTCTCTACCATCAAAAACCTTCAAAGAACCATTTTATGGCACGACGTCAACTCAGGGAAGAAGATGGCTTTGGTTAGCTGGGACAAACTGTGTAGCCCAAAAGGACAAGGCGACCTAGGCTTAAAAGACCCCTTCATAATGAATAAGATCCTCAGCGCTAAAATCTGGTGGCGTTGGTTAAAACATCCCAAGGATCTCTGGGCCAGGCTATGGAGAAAGAAATATACACCAAATATTGCAGAGCGAGATCTGATTAGATGGGACAGGGATGACCCAGGCTCCCTGATTTGGACTGCGGTGAGATCGGAAGAG
>CBVK0102594511.1:0-10908 GCA_900067695.1 Picea abies
CAAATGGGATTTTCATTTCTTGGCTCGGTCCATAATCTCCACACCAGGAGTGGTGAGTGCTCTCATCCCTTGGTGCACTTCAGCTACTTTCATAGCCTTCACGCCTCCGGCGACTTGGCCTTTTTCTTCTCTCAGCATTTTACTATGCCACGGGAACGAGGGAAGCCGCAAAGAGGCTCCCCCTGGAGTCCACGCAGGCCTTCCCCTTCGCCTCCTGCATCCCGATTTTCCACCAGGACTCTGGCACCGGGATCAACCATTCCACCCCCGACCCCGCACCCTGCTTCATCCGAACCACTTCATGGCGTCCTTCTCTCTGTCATTCCACCTCGGCACTCTATCGAAGACCCCCCTCCTCTCCGTAGACCTGGCAATTTTACACAACAGGCCCCCGTTTCCAGTGCCGAGGTGCAGGTCCGGGATAATCTAGATAACATATATGACTTGGTGTTCGAATTAAGAAATGAGATAGCTGACCTTCACTTCCGTTTGAATTCCACCAAGAGATAGCTGACCTTCACTTCCGTTTGAATTCCACCAATGCCAAGGTGACAACGCTCCTCCATCTCATGGCTTCCATGAGCGCGCCCTCTCCCTCACACCTGGGCGATACATCCTCAGCAGAAGTGCCCCATACAGTGACTCAACCTGGTAACGCCACAGAGCAGCGCGCAGTCAGCACGAGGATGGCATGCATTGCGTCTACGAGCCAGCAACTGCAAACGGAGGCACCAGTGGACGAGCGAGCGACAGACAAGGCTATCTCCGCGATGCTATGGGATTCTGGACTCTCTATCTTAATGGGGCCAGGTGTCTAACTGTGTTTCAAGGCATTTTTTTGCTTATCCTAGCTAGTTCGTTTTTGACAGCATACTTAGACTTATTATCTGTTTAGTCTCAACACTATTTAGCAAACTTTTAAGGCTGACTAGACTGGTTTTCCCTCTGTTGGGGTAGTCCAGTCAGACCAGTCTATCTATGGATGTAAACTGGATCTTTCACCAGTCTTTTGAAGGAACTTAATATATCATACTCTTACTTATAAAAAAAAAAAATCATCATTATCAATATCCATTCTATTAAAACAATATTCAAATAAAAAACATTTCCAAAATATTTCTAACATAAAATTCTTCATCATTGATATCCATTTCATTAAATTTTTATTTTTTTTTAAATTATATTCAAATATTTTGATTCTACCTTCTTAAAATACAAAACCAAAATATAATTAAGATAAATTTTAATAAAATTTAATTGTATATAATCTATTAATTATTTATGTACTAAATAAATAAATCTTATAACTTTTAGAAAGCATGGTTCATTAATATTACATATTATAGCTTTTGGAAAGAGCATAGTTCATTAATATTGGAGATAATGCTAAGATTAACTTCATAGTGTGATAAAAAAACACTATGTCAATACAACTAATATACATTCACAAGTGATTGGACAATTTAATGTGATTGGACAATTTAATGATTAGACGATAATTAATTTTTAGATAATAAATTTATTAAATAAATTTATTTTGTTTAAATTTATAATGCAATTAAATTTGGTATTGGAACATTTAAAAATTAAATACATTAATTTACATTAATATTAAGGATAATGATTATTATTAATAAATAATTATTAAATTATTAAATATTAAATAAAATTACTATTTATTTATGCTAGATCAACAACACTTAACTTTGTTTAAATAATTTATTCATAATAAACTCAATATATCATTAACGCGAATAAAATGGTAAGACGCTCCATCCCAATTGGCAAGTTCTACACTTTTCTATAAATTATCTGAGAATCTTTTATTGATGTTAAAAGAACAAGGGGTTACCTGTCTTTCTCATTCATGGACACATGCACAAGAAGGTATTAACCTTTAAAGGTGGAAAAAAGATGAAACTTTAGGCAAGGAAGGAGCTCAAAAAGATGAATGGACAAATTATACAAAAGCGTTGGTAAGTGCTGAAATTGAATTAAATGATGAGAAAGATAGGCTATTGTGGTCTTGGGATACCAAACAAGGTCAAGTAACATCCAAACAAGGTCATAGTAACATCCAAAGGGGAGTAGAGCCAAAATTCTGGTACCCTAAGATTTGGAAGTGGAAACTATCACTAAATGTAAAATTGTTAGTCTAGTTATTGATGGAAGAGAGAATACTTACCTGGGATAACTTGTTAAAAAGAAGCTTTCAGGGTCCTAGCATGTGTGTGCTATGCAAGGAAAGTGAAGAATGTATGATACGTTTATTTTAGGATTGTAGTTTCATAAAACATATCTGGCAGATTATCTCTAAGGAACTAAAACTGGCCAATAATTGGCAAGGAGGACCTTTTGAAAACAATCTTCTTAACTGGTCAAAGAGGAAGGATAATTGGATTGAAATCCCTTGTTTTATTAGCTGGGAGGTTTGGAAGCATAGGAACCTATTGAATTTTGAGGATAAACAAAAAAACCCTTTTAGAGTATGTAACTTCATTTTACAGGACTTGGGGGAACAAAAACTTACACAGGATATATGTTGCAAAAGGATTGATAGACCTCCCACATTGGACTGGGTTTGGGCAGTAGGATTTATCAATGGGGCTTCACATGATAGAGGTTCAAAGTGCGGGGCTGGAGCCTTGCTGAAATGTCCATTAATGGACACTTTTAAACTAAAATTAAATTGTGGAAAAGGAACAAATTCAAAAGGGGAATTGATGGCACCCTGGTTAATATTATTTTTTGTTTTTTTTAAACAGGTACCAAGGTTATTATTGATGGGCGACTCTAAGGTTATTATCAATTGGTTTAATAATGATAATAATTTTCAGGTAATATCTCTGCAGCCCTGGATGTCAAATATTAGATCGATGAGCAACCAATTCCAGCAAGTCAAAGCCTAACATATATATATAAATTACAACCAAATTGAGGACCGACTCTCTAAGGAAGCATTGTTTTTAGAGGAACATTGTTCTTAGAGGAAGGAGATTTATTTTCCTAACAAGTTATAGATGGACAACAAGAACTATATGAAAGAATTAATATCAACCTGTAGGATTCTATGTAATTTGGAATTTGTAAAGCAAAAACATAAGGAAGTCATAATTTGTTTTATTGTTCTGGATGTAGTTTTGATATTTCAGCAGTATGAACAATGTTGCATAAGATTACAAGAAAATAAGCCTGTTTGGAGCATAGCTACAGTTTTGTATTGATATGAAAAAAGACATATTTTATATTTACTAATATAAGTGTTTTTTCTATTATGAAAAAGTATTTGATTTCTTTTACACAATGAAAAACATAGTCTTTTAATCAATTACTAAAACAAAAACCTTTAAAAAAAATCTACATTTTCACACTCAATCTAATTTTCAAAATATTTAAGTTGAAAAGATTTATTCCATTTCTGAAACATAACAATAGAGATTTTATAATATGTACCTTTCAATAATTAGTATATAAAAGAGGATATAAAACACCATTTCAATTACTAAAACAAAACCTTAAAAAAAATCTACATTTTCACACCCAATCTAATTTTCAAAATATTGAAGTTGAGAAGCTTTCTTCCTTTTCATAAACATAACATAGAGATTATATAATATGTACCTATCAGTAATTAGTATGTAAAACAAGATATATACCAAAGTAACCTCATTAAAACATTTATATTAAATCTTTTTAAAATTGTGATTCAAAGTATTTCAAATATATATCTTTTTATAAAGGCTAAATTCTCTAAATATTTATGTTGAATTTTCATAAGAGATGATATTGTATATGAATGAATATGTTATTACAATGGTGAGCGTTCTATATATAAAAAATATATGGTGATCATTCATGAAGAGATGCGTCCTAATAAATATATTTATACTTTGTATTATATTATACATATAATATAAATATAATTTATATTTATACGTTATATTATAAATATATTATTACATTAATAATATTATAATTACTAATATTGTTTGATAATTAATAATCATATTATTAATTAATAATCTATTAGAATGTTTTTTTGATGTTGCCCAAACATCACACTCCCTCTCAACGAGGGACAAATTCTACATTATGCCAAGATTACCTTTGAAGATTACCTGTGGGTAGCTCTCAAATAGATTCAACATGTCACCATGACATCCATTACCTCGCAATGCATTTATACCTCATCATGTGCACCATTGTGACTTCATAGCCAATGCATCCAAAGCTTGTGGGTAGTTTTTAAATAACTACAACATGTCCCTAGGACATCCACTACCCTGCAATGGATCAATATCTGATCATGTGCACCCTTGGTCTCAGTGCCAGCCCCTTTTTCATGCTGTATGATTTCCACTTGTCTCAGTGCTAGCCCTTTTTCATGCTGGATGAGAACACTCAATGACATCCCTTTTTTATGTTGGATGAGTTCCACCTATCTCATTGCCAACCCTTTTTCATGTTGGATGAGAACACTCAATTCCAACCCTTTTTCATGATGAATGAGTTCCACCTGTCTCAGTGCCAACCCTTTTTCATGTTGGATGAGAACACTTAGTTCCATCCCTTTTTCATGCTCAATGAGTTCCACCTGTCTTAGTGTCAACCATTTTTCATGTTGGATGAGAACACTCAGTGCCAACCCTTTTTCATGTTGGATGAGTTCCACATGTCTCAGTGCCAACCCTTTTTCATAATAGATGAGAAAAATCCCTCCAAAGAAGGACCACACCAAGTTTTTCCATGATGTACTCAAACTTCATCCTCGAGAATGACTTGGTAAACACGTCCACAACTTGATCCCTCCATAGTCACAAAACTAGATCTTTACTGTTCCCTTCTGCACCATATCACTGATATAATACTATCTTATACCGATATCCTTCGATATGTCATAGACCAAGGGTTTCTCTAACGACTTCATGCAACTATGGTTGTGACACCAAATGCAGTTTGCTTCCAGTTCAAGACCAAATAACCCAGACAACAGTTCTTGAAGCCACACTGCTACAACACATGCTTCAAAATACTCCTCTTCATTCATAATGAGTGCCACCGATGACTTCTTCATGCATTCGATGGAGCCTCTTACACATTACTGTAGTACCCATCTCCCTTTGGAACTAACCATATAGATCTCTCTCGAGCACTGAATATCAACTGAATATTCAACATGGTGACTTCATCACTTTTCCTCCATAAAAAGTCTCACCATCATCTTCTTGTAGGTCTTACCTACAAGTCAAATTTAGTCGAATAGTATGCAATTTTTGAAGCCACACTTCTTCATGACTTGTTGGACATACTTCCACATACTCAGCTTCAGCCATAGTGAGTGCCACACATGACTGCTTCCTACATCTGGTAGAGCCTCCTGCTCCATAATGTAGTACCCAAATCCCTCTGGAATTGATTTTCTGAATACCTCTCGAGCACTAAATATAAACTAGATATTCAACCTACTGACTTCATCGCTTGTCCTCCAGAACAAGTCTCATCATCCTCTTCTTTTAGGTATTACCTACAAGTCAAATTCAGTCCAATATTCAACAATTTTCAAAGCCACACTACTTCGTGACTTGCTTCACATGCTGCCACATACTCTCCCTCAACCATAATAAGTGATACACACAATTGCTTCATGTTTCTCCTTGACACCATATAGGAGACTAGACTAAAGCAATATGACGAAGTACTCTTTTGATAAGGAATATTGCTAGCCCAATATGAAGCTGAATATTCATATAACCTGAACTCATGGTCTTCCACATACCTGAGACCATAATCCAATGTACCTTAAAGTACCTCATCACATGTTTTGTTGTGACCAAATGAACCTACTTGGGTTGCTCCATATATTGACTTAGGGTGTTCACAACAAAAAAAATATTCGGTATTGTGTTCTTCAAGTTCATTAATGAACCCACCATCTCCCCATATAAAGTTACATCCATGGTATTTGAAGTTGTATCCTACAACAACTTCATATTTGATACCATCGGTGTAGCCATTGCCTTGCAATCCAACATCCCAAACCTCTTGAGGATTTCTACTGTATACTTCCCTTGATTAATAAAGATCTCATCCTATCTCTACTATACCTTGGGACCCAAAAAGTAATGCATCATCTCGAGATCTTTCATCTCAAACTCAAAAACCAATTTTTTTTTTCTTACACTCTGAGATGAGTTTTTCCACACATGTTAGAAATAGGTCATCCACATACAACAATAGTATTACCAGACCATCATCCACAACTTTAAAGTAAAGGTTAGGATCTACACTATTGTTTGTAAATCCTAATATCATCATAAAATTTCCAATCCTACCATACCATGCTCTGGGTGCCCACTTTAATCAATATAAAGCATTCTTCAATATGCTCACTAAGTGTCCTGCAATTGTCACGTAGTCAACAGAGTGTTCTGTGACTACACGGACCATTATTCCTGATCAGGTTTCCATCTGTGCCATAGGAATAATTTCATTCCTTTCAGATGTTGAAATCCACGCACTTTGAGTCTTATGTCATTAGAGGACTATTCCAAGGCCATTCTCCATTGGTCAAAATACCATGACCAATCCCGAGAGAATGTCAGCCCGATGATGAAACATTAACAATTAAGAATAACTTCTGAAATTACATAAAATATCAACACTCCCTCTTAACGAGGAAGGTATTATATCTGACATAGGCTCTAACGTTGTCTCCATCTGTACAATCTCATGACCATTGATTGTCTTCTTGAAATTGAATGTTAAATTTTCTAAATGTTTATACACGAAGAAACAATGGAATTTTCTTCCTCAAAGATAGACTTTCGAATGGAAATAGTAGAGTTCATACTTACAATGTACAATATTCATTTCATAAATTATGATTCATTCACATTCTAATTTAAATTATATGATGCATTTACACTCAAGCCTAAATTATTTTATCTAAAGGGTTGTGAGCTTTTAATTCATCTATGTACACTACCAGATCTAATATAAATATATTTTTTCTCTTCCATGTTTGTCATGACATATAGTTCAAAAATATTGACACAAGGGGCACAAGGTTGTGATACCTCATCAAGTATTGGCTTAGTTGGCTAGTGCATCGTCTTTAAATATTTACTTTAACTTTTAAAATCGATAACATTTGAGGTTATTTTGACACACATGATCAATTCAAGATGAGAATAAGACATATAACTATTTTTCAATAGATTAATTACTTAGTAGTGTTTGAGGTTATTTTTTCATGGCATGATCGATTCAAGTAGACACGTGTATGCATAGGTGGAATTTGGGACGAAGGTCCAGATGATCCTCACTATGCACTTTTCCTGCCTTTCCTTGAATCTAGCCAAGGAATTTTATCTTCCACTCCCAAATTATAGTCTACATAGGTGAATTTTGGAGCACTTGTCCTATCTTTTCTTAAATATAGACAAGGACTTTTATCTTCCACTCCCAAATTATAATAGGATCTCTCCTTGAATTATTCTTCAACCTCACCCCAAATTATAAGAGGTATTTACACCTATTAACATAAATAAATCTAGAGATCATTTTCCTAGAGGAAACCTTAGCGCTTTGCAACGCTTCCCTTACACTCCTGCCGCATGACCCAAAATCTCTGCCATGGTACCTCCCATCTGCTATGATCTGTTACAGGTAGACTCCAAAACTGATCAGTCAGAATGATTCCGGTGGAGAGGGGACATTCCCCCTCGTACAACAACATAACCACCAATGATAGGGTGGGCACAAGATAAAAGCATCCCTCCTTCGAGCCGCCACTATAGCTATGAGACCAAATCCTAGACAGAGAACAAGGGCTACAGAAAGAGATGGATGTGGAAGCAGGTACATCCCATCCAAAAGCACCTCAAAGTTGGGAGAAGGGAAAATTCATCCCACAATCAGAGAAACCCCCAAGGTATCTCATCATCTCAGCAAGGGTGGGCGAACACACTCATTTCATGCATGAGCATGCCCTCATAGGCAATTTTCTAGGATTATGGCTATCCGAACGTGACCTAACCCACTGGATCAACCACTGGTGGAACCCTAAAGGAGATTATGAAATCCAACTAAGCTCCAAAGGCTTTTTCATAATCATCCTATACAACCTAGAGGATAAGGACAAAAATTTTGAAACTGGACCATACTTTTACAACTCGTTCGGGATTTTCCTACGCTTCTGGACAGACAAATTCAGCCCCGACAAGGAAGATTTTACAATGGCTCCAATCTGGATCTGACTTTACTCTCTACCCCAGGAGTTTTGGCTTGAAGAAATTCTCATGGGAATAGGAAACACAGTAGGGAACTATGTCAAATCTTCGGAGGCCACAAGGAAAAGAAAATACACCTCATATGCTCGAAACTGTGTATACATGGACATCTACAATGATATTCCAAGATCTGTCACTCTAGAATATCAAGACAAAGACTAGAAACAAACGCTGGACTATGAACACATTCCTTTCCACTGCCGGAAGTGTCATGAACATGGCCACCTTTTTAGGGATTGTCCACTGAATATCCAAGCAACCAAAGCCAGCGAGGCCAAGAAAAAAGACAGATTCACTACGATCACAAGAAGAAAGAAAAACCCTCCAAAGAAACAACAATCGGACCCCAAGCCCACTATCCTGACCAAAAACTTGTATGAGATCCTAAACCATCTACCAGAAGATGAAGAAATACAAGATCCACACACAACAAAACAACAGGTGAAAGGGAAGAACCAAGCTACACCCTCATCGATCCAAACCAATGAGGCCAGGCCATAATAACGTGGCCCCATGGACATAGACATCCACATGCAATTGGAAGACCATGACCTAGCAGACATAGATCTGGAAAAACTGGAAGAAGCCCTAAACCAGAAGGATCTACAATCCCTCCCCTAAGAGCAGCTTTGTAAAGTCCATAAAGTTTTTTTGGACTCCACAGCAGGATCCATAGCCAGGCTGGGTATAGCCACAGATCCAAGCTTAGACTCAAAGAGGATACCTCGAGAAAACAAAAGAAGAGGATGAAAGTCAACCCATTAGCTTATCAAGGAGGCAGGAAATCTCATGCTCAATTTTGGGTAGATCCAAAAGCTCTCAGAGGGATACCTCCACCCAAACCAACAAACCTTATGATGAAGATTATCACCTGGAACATAAGGGGACTTAATGGTAGATCCAAACAAAGGATCCTACAAGACTCGATCCGAGCAGAAAAACTAGACATCCTGCTACTACAGGAGACAAAATGTGTAGGACCAAAAGCAGAAATCATATTCCAAAGAAGCTGGCATGGCACTGAATCCATACACACCAATTCCACCGGAGCATCAGGAGGATTAGCCATCTTATGGAACCCCAATACTATCACCCTAAGTGAACCCTTCTCTACCTTGGGCACACTTACTGCCCACTTCATGATCAAAGGGTCAGCTCAGGAAGGCTACATCACAAATGTCTATGGACCTTAGAGTCAGCAGGACAAGGGTAGTCTCATGAAGTGAATAGCTCATATCAAAACCCTGTTGCACATGCCCAACTGGATCCTAGGTGGCAACTTCAACATGATCCTGACGTTGGAGGAGAAAAAGGGTGGAACTAAGCGACTAGAGCCTGACAGTGGTAAGTTCAAAACCCTCATCGACTCACTAAATCTAATAGACATAGAGAACCGCAATGGAAATTTCACATGGTCCAACTGCAGATCGGGGCACCAGTAGGTGGCCTACCATCTGGATCACTTCCTCATAGTGGAGGAACTACTAGAATGGGATCTAAGCATGGAGATCCTCATTCTTCCAAGGGTAGGCTCAGACCATTGGCCGATCACCTTCTTCCTAGAAACAGGGACCGTGCCATAGCACAAACCCTTTTGATTTGAGAAATTCTGGCTATCACACCTTGAATTCCATCATCTCGCAAAGTCTTGGTGGGCCCAAGTGGAAATAGACCATGGCACCTGCATGTACAAGTTTCAGTAGCGTCTTAAAATCTTCAAAAAATCGCTAAAGATATGGAACAAACAAAATTCTGGAAACATATTTCAAAACATGCAAGCTATCGAAAATAGGCTAGCAGAACTGCAGGAAATCTTCATTTTAGGGACTGGAACAATAGACCTAATGAAGGAGGAAGCAGAGCTCCAAGCAAGTTTATAGGAAAGGAAAAAGAAAGAGGAAATACTATGGTGAAAGAAATCCAGAGTCCAGTGGCTCAAAGAGGGCAAGAGGAACACAAAATTCTTCCACAGAGCCATGATGCACCGTCGCTACATCAATCGAATAATGCATATGGAATATGCCCAAGGAAACCCAATCAGGGAACACAACCAAATAGTTGAAGAGATAAACACCTACTACAAAGATATCCTAACAGAAACCAATGAGGATATAACGACAACAATTCAGAGGATAACATAGCACATACCCTCCCTTGTGACTCCATAACAGAATGAAGCACTAATGAAACCCATTACTCAGGAAGAAGTGGATCAGGCAGTTAAAGCAATTCCACCAGGAAAGGTGCCTGACCCAGATGGTTTCACCACCAACTTATTCCACCATTGCTGGTATCTAATCAAGGAAGAGATGAGGCAAGTCATGGAGGAATCGCAAACCTCCAGCCAAGTATTAACAACCTTCAATGCAACTTTCCTCACTCTAATTCTTAAGGAGGAGAGGGTAACCCATCCCAAGCAATACAGACCAATCGCACTCTGCAATGTCATATACAAAATCATTACAAGGGTTATTGCTACACGTCTTAAGTCAATCCTGCCCTTCATCATCTCCAAGGAACAATCAGGCTATGTAGAGGGAGGACAAATCATGGAAAAAGTCATTCTTGCTCATGAGGTAATCCACTCTCTCAAGATGACTAAAACCCTAGGTATGCT
>CBVK0102594513.1:0-15537 GCA_900067695.1 Picea abies
TTGGGAGACAGAAGCCCATGGACTGAATATTTGATCCAGGATGGATTATTATTCAAGGGAAGCCAATTATGCATACTGAAATGATCAATGAGAGATAACCTACTGAAGGAGAAATACAACAGAAGTTTAGCTGGACATTTTGTTCATGATAAGACATTTGCACGGCTAAGTAATTCATATTATTGGCCAAGCATGAGGGAAGAAGTGAAAAATTTTGTGAACAAATGCATAATTTGTCAGTATGAAAAAGGAAGACAACAAAACATTGATTTGTATCAGCCATTACCAATTCCAAAAAGGTAGTGGGATGCAATCAGTATGGATTTTGTTTTGAGATTTCCTAGAACTCAAAAAAGGGAGTGATTCCATATTTTTTGTGGTGGACGGATTTTAAAAAATAGCACATTTCATACCATGCGAGAAGACAAATGATGCTACACACAGCCAAAAAAAAAATTCAGAGAAGTGGTGAGACTACATGGATTGTTGAGGAGCATAGTCTCAGATAGGGACACCAAATTTGTAGGACACTTTTGGAGGACTCTATGGAAGAGGTTGGGGACAAACTTGTCCTTTAGTTCAACATATCACTCTCAGATAGATGGACAGACTGAAGTAGTAAACATTAGTCTGAGAAACTTGTTAAGAAGTTTAGTCACTGAGAAAGATCATTAATGGGATCAGACTCTAGCACAAGCGTAATTTTCATTCAAAAATTCAGTGAACATGAGAACACGGGAAGGTCCATTTTAAATTGTGTATGGTATACATCCAAGAGGGATTATAGAGTTGAGATATCTGAATCAAGAAGATTTCATAAGTGCTGGAGCTAAGGATTTTGCAACAGAACTACAGAAAATCCATGAGATATTTAGAGAACAACTACAGGACAACAACCATAAATACAAGAACGGAGTTGATCAAAAGAGGAGAGAAGTTGGAGATGAATTTTTAGCTCATTTGAGAAAAGACAGGTTTCCAAGTGGAACATAAAACAAGTTGAAGATGAAGAAGATAGGACCATGCAGGATTCTTAGAAAATTCGCAACCAATGCTTATGAAATTGAGTTGCCAGACAATGTTGGGATATCACTGATATTCAATGTTGCAGACTTGTATCCCTATAGGAGAGATTAGATAGCAGAATCAGGTGATCAGAAGGAAGTTCAGTGGGAAGAACAACTTGCCACAACGAAAAAACCTTAGATGGAGAAAATCATTAAACAAAGAGATGGATAGAAGACCAGGAGGAAGACATATCCTGGATACTTAGTGAAGTAGAAACGTCATCAAATGGAATATCCAAGTTGGGTAACAAAACCTGATATTTTGAACCATGGAAAAACAATACAGGAGCTCATTGACAGGAGTCCATGAAAATTTTAACCAGAGGAGTATGATGCAAGAGCATAGACTCAAAATTCAAAGACGCAAGCGTGGAGGCAGGGACATGACATCTAAACGTTTAATTCAGAAGTAAATCGAGTTGTTGAGATGTTTGAATATCATTTTTAAATATGTCGTGCTTGTAAAGTCATATAGGACTATATGGAGTTATAGATGTACATTGTTGAGTCGTATCTAGAAATAACTGTTAGTTATTGTAATAGGAAAAAGTACGTAACCGCTAAGATTTGATAGGAAAGGTTGTAGATATGATGAGAGAGTTCATGGATCCATTCCTTAGATATTTTGTTGTTGTATTGTAAAAGTATTATGAGATAGGAAAATAGAGAGTAGAGCATAATAGAGTAGAAGGAAGATGTAGTGAAGAACTGCAAGATTATGTAATTGGTTTTATGAAAGATCAGAACAGAAAGAATTGTAACAAATCTTGGACTATGTTCATTTAAATGTGTGATTGAATGAATGTTTCATTCTATGTATGTCATTCATTTAATTTCGTTCATGTATGATTGTTCAAGAATTTGATTGCATGAGTTCATGATGAAACTGGATAAGTTTCATTTGTTTCTCTCCATAAACTAGTATGCAAGGTGTGCATCTTGAACACAAGGAATGTGTTGACTTAGTATCAGATTGACTCAGAAGAGTTTAGAGAGAGGATAAAGGAAATGTAGACTAGGTGAAAAGAGTGCATAGCATCAAGAAGTGACCAAGCGTTGAAGAACTAGAACATAGGAATGTAAGGAGGGTGAGAAGAATTTATTTTCAAGAAATCCTTCGAACTGAGTTATCAAAATCCTCGAACATAAGGAGTGCATGGGAAGTCTAAATACTTTAAGGATAAATCTTAGAATGGATATAAATTTTCATAAGTGTTGACGAGATCCAAGATTTTAACTCGTAGGAAGAGAAAGGGTCAATACCTTTGAAGAATGAGAAATCTTCTAATTCAAAATAAATTAGAAGCTCGGGAGGAGAAGAGACAGTGGCCATTGGATCACAGTGAAAAGGATCAACAAATGTCATATTAGAGCAAGGTACATGAGCCTTATAGCTTCACGCAAGTAGGAGAGAGAACTTACCAAAGTTCTGAAGTACCGAAGTAGTTTGGGACCATCTATCATCAAGGAATAAAGGTGGCACAAGATCCACAACTCCAAAAGTTTGTGGATGAAGAGGAGGCGAAATAGCCGAAGTAGGATCCTAACCATTGATCACCAAGAGATACATGTCAACAGACCAAAAAATTCGATAAATCTATTCGAGAGTTTCTCAGTTGAGACTTGAAACTCCTGAAGCACGAATAGCTAAAGAGATGAGAGCCTTTGATCTATGAGTGGACACTTGTCAACAGATCACGAGATCCACGTAAATTGCAATGAGATTTCAATTGAGACTTGATATTCCCAAACCCCGAATACTTGAAGGAGATATTGATTGTTGATCGAGAGAGGGGCCATAGGACCATTGATTTAAGTTGAAAGGTCAAACACTAGAAGTAAAGGCAGGGAAAGTAGGGTTTGAGATTTAAAAATTTGAAAGTGTGGAATCATGATGGAGATCACATATGTTGATTTAGGATGGGTAGATCTGGTCCGTAGGTTTGGAAAGGGAAGATCTGAACCATCAATTTAGATAGTACGGTCAAGATCAGGAGATCTACAGTCCTGTAGCATTGTGGGGACAGGAATTGCATGAACTTTAAAACATTGAGGGAAGACCATAATATAGACCATGGTTTTGGAAAGAGGACACGTGGAGGCTCGAGGAGAAGTGCGGGCCAAAAAGTAGTTTGATATCAAACCACCTTTGTTTGTGCCTGCAATCACATGGTCATGTGAGGTCATCACCCAAGATCATATCAAGAGGGGCCTTACATTAAAAGAAGCTAATGCCCAGTACTCTGATATTTCACAGAAGAGTGACAGGGAAGGTTGTGGGTACATAAGACCTACACTAGAGAGTCGAAAGGGCCTATTTTTAGATACAGAAGGAGACCACTATGGTTTCAGAGGGTCATTTGACTCAAGAACTCGAGATCCTTGACCAAGATTTTATGTAGCCCTACGGGGGAGTAGGGGGTTTGCATCATTTATACATAGTTAAAACCCTATAAGAGGGAAATATTCCACGACCGTATCCAACATGGCCACTTGAGGAAATATATTAATAAAAAAGAAAAAATATTTTACAAGAGTTTTTCTCACAATCTATAATCATCAAATGACCCTCCATGCTCTTTAAATAGAGATAATGCACCAATTGGGGTGTAAGACATAGATCAACGTAGCCATGAAGATTGATCAGAATATGAACAACATATCATATTCATGATAAATAAACACACTAAGAAACACATATTTTCCTAAAAACATATTATAACAAGCTTATCTTAACTAGATCCTCAGTTTCTAAATATCCTAATGTTGCCATGGATTTCAAGGATTTATATGCGAGATTCAATAAGAAATAGAAAAGCAAATATCCTTAAAGGGATTACATTTAGCTCCCCTGAAATTATCAAATCTCATTGCATGGATAAGTCACTTTAAAAAGGACACTTAGGCATTATTTAACAATTCAATTCCATAAAAGTAGGGGAAACCCCCATAAGATATTCACCCTAATTTGTCGTTGGTCCTCTCCAAACATTAATAGATATTTGGAATGGCCCTAATGTTACCACCTTCATGAGGGGAGCATGATAATGGTATTACACTAATTTATGATAGTTTACCACCTAATGTGTGTCCGTATAGTAACCCATTTTCATAGAAGAATGAAAAAAAAAATATCATTTCAAAACTATTGGAGGCTAGATTCATACGTCTTAGTAATAGCTACTACTCATCACTAGTTGTAATGATATTAAATAAGGAAGGTATTATGTGCATGTGTCATTAATTTTCGGCCCTCAATGAATTAACTATTAAATAAAAATTCCCCATCCCATTTATTTATGATCTTTTGGATGAACTTCATGGAGCCATTTTGTTTACCAAACTTAACATGTGTTCTAGCTACCACCAAATACATATGAAAGAGAGAGACATATTGAATATAAACTTCTACACACATGAGGGTCATTATAAATCTTTAGTGATATCATTCAGCCTTTGCAATGATCTTTCCACCCTTTAGAGCCTCATGAACAAACAATTGCTCTTGAGGGACCACAAACTATTCTTGAAATGCTCCAAAAATAAATTTGAGGCTTCAAAGGTTCAATAATTGGGGTACATTGTTAGTAAGGATGGCATACTAGTAGATCCAAAGAAAGTTGTTTCTATGCAAGAGTTTCCATATCCCAAGACACTAAATATCCTCTGTGGGTTCTTACAACTTACCAACTACTACAAGAAGTTTGTAAAACAATTATAGTGAAATTGGTTCTCCCCTGACATCCTTTATTAAAAATAAACCCTTTGTATGGACATAATTAACCGAGTAATCCTTCTCAAATTTAAAGGATGCCATGTTCACTAGTCTAGTATTAGCAATGTTATATTTTACTAAAATATTTTTTCTTAAATGTGATGCCTTAGGTAGAGGTCTTGGCATGGTTTTGATGCATGAAGGTATCCTCTTGATATTAACTAGTAACTATGTTTGTGACCACATTTTGGGTAAATACTCATATGAGAAAGATATTTTTTTTTTCCTTCATGAAATGGAGACCTGCCATCCATATCTCATAGGATGTTGTTTCTAGATTAATACTAGCCATTATAGTGTGAAGTAATTTCTTGAACTAAATCTATCGTCATTGCAGCAACATAAGTGGGTCACCAAGATACTAGGGTATGATTATGATATTATCTATAAGAAGGTTAAAGAAAATGTGGTTCAAAGAGATTTATCATTGTAATTTGAGGAGGATGGAACTCTCTTTTCCTTATCATTACCCATTCAATGTATGCTCAAATAATCCCATTAATAATGGTTGGAAAATTATATCATTTTTTAACTCATCCAAAGGATTTAGGAAGATCCCAACCCTCCTAAATGGTATACATGGAACCAAGATACACTAAGGTGTAAAGGAAAATTGTTGTAGTAAATAATTCTTCCTTAAAACAAAGGGTCTTAGAGTAATGTCATTCATAACCTATAATCATTCACTATAGATTTCATAAAAGATATGACTAAATGAAGCACTCATTTTTTTGGGAAGGTATTAAAACAAAAATATAGGATTTTGTGGAAACTTGTGACACTTTCCAAAGAAAAATGGATGAGACAATAAAGATACTAGGGGCATTGCAAAAAATACCAATCCCAACACATATATGGATTGACATCTCTATGTATTTTATATTGGGACTTCCAAGGGAAGGAAACAAAATCAACAATCATGGTGGTAGTCGAGTATGTTTCCATATTCCTCATTTTTGTGCTTTACCACATCCATTTACCCCCTCCTAAGTTTCCCAAGTCTTTCTGTATCATATTTTTAAGTTACATGGAATTCCCACTTCTATTGTCTTAGATTGGGACCCTACCTTCACAAAAAAAATTATGAAAGAGTTGTTTGAAATTCATTGTACCCAACTAAACATGAGTGTTACATATCATCCAGAAATAGATGGCCAAACCACAATGGTAAAAACCGATTACAAACCTATTTTTGATTCTTTGATTTTGAATAACCACACCAATTGGCACAATGGATTCTCCGTGTATAATGGTGGTACGACATCTCTTAATGTGGAGCTATCAAAATGACCCCATATGAATATGTTTATGGCCAAAAACCATTTTAAGCCACTTCTTATTTATCAAGCACCTCGAAGGCTTGGGAAGTGGATAACACACTCCACACTTGAGAGTTCATTCTCCACACAATGAAGGACAAGTTTTTTATGGATAAAAATAGAATGGAATAAAAATCAAACCAACACTGATTCAAAAATTCTTTTGTAGCAAGGGATTAGGTGTTTCTTCACCTTAAAACCTATAAACAAACATTACCCAAAGATTAAAAAAAAACCTTCTTCTTTGAAACCTATTAAAGAATCCAACATATTCAACAAGTGGCCTATAAGTTATCTCATTCATGGGATTCAAGTGTAACATTCAAACTAGATAACCAAAACTTGATGGGAAAATACCCATTTGTCTCTAGCTCAAAGTAGTATTGGATATCAAAGTGAACCAATTGATATAGTGCATAGTAAATGAAGTACTATTCCAATGGAAATATATGCAAACCGAAGATGCCATTTGAGAAACAACCATGATTCTATAGCAATTTCCTCATCTTCATCCTTAAGGAAAACACCACTTTGATGTGGGGGGAGCATGCTAGGGTCCTATCCTTACCTCTCTACTTTAGGCTACCAAGGAGTTGATAAAATTTTGTATGCAACCATCATATTTGAATATGGCCCATTATATAGTAGTGGATAGTTATTTAATGTAAAAGGGTTCACTTTATAAGGCCCACTGGGTACTTGGTACCCATTAGTGATGGGGCTAGAAGTAGTTAGGGTTTTTCTATTGATAATGTATTTTAAGATATATGATTGGAACTTTTTCCTTGTGTTGCTATATTTGGATATTTTCTTAATTAAAGGTCACCTCACCTTAAGAGACAAGTGAAAATTATTTTCTTTCTTCTAATTATCTTGAACATTTCACCTCTCTTGTATCTAGTTTCCTACAATTATATTATCCATATACTTTTTTTTTACAAGTTTTAGGGTTAAGGAACACTGCAGTTTTGCACAATTAGCATGTTTTTCAAAATAAAAATGGTTCTTGGGTCTTACACCATGTGTAGTAGACAAAAATAAAAAAATTAATCCCAAAAATAAGATTATTGATTTCCATGGCCATGAACAAGACCTTAAACCACCACATATATCCTCCTTAGGGATCTATGGCCTCGAAAGGTATCTTTGGGAATTATTAGTATGTTTTGGGCCTGTATGGGGAATGTTTGGTGCCATTATTATGGTTTTCAAAATAAGAATGGGTATTGAGGTGTATATTGTATATAGGCAAGGAAAACAATGGTATTTGGCCCAAGGAAAAGTCTCTTAATCTCAATGGCCATGAATACGGCCTCAAACCACCACACAGATACTTTATAAGGGATCTATGGCCTATGCATTCCCGATCATAATTTTCATGAACCTCATGCATAAAAGTGATGGACGAGAATCAGTCCACCTCAGCAGCGCGCCAACTATTCAACACATCTATGCGTATTCAAGGAGGGGAGAGGTGCCAACCCTCTCATTTTTCCCCCAAATTTTAAATTTTAAATGTAAATTTAATGCAATTGAATGTTGTCGGGATGCAAGAGCCAAGCTATTTCCTTTGTACATGATGAAGATAAGGTTTCCTTTAATAGGCTTGATTTGTATAGATCTTGAGGCTAGCCTTGGATCTGAGATATCAATTTTCATTCAATGTAATTTTCCCCAGTAGATAGGCATCTTAATTATGATAGGATGTCACTATTGTATCTTGGACAGAAAGCTCGATGAGCTCCTCTTGTATAAAGCATTGTAACATTTTCCTGGTAGAGGCTATTGAAGGTTGAGATAAAAATCATTGTAAGCTAAGGAGAGGAGAAAGTCAAGACTCAGTTCAAGTCTGAGCTTTTGTACACATTGTAAACGGACATTCATACTAATAGAAAGAGAAGTTTTCCCTGCATGAGAGTATTTCTATGCGTTTATGTGTTTTATGAATGTTTTCTGTGTGTTTTATGAATGCATGTAGTAGATGTATGAGATAGGTTTCATCTGTAGGGATAAGATATATTTCACTATCTGTGTGTGAGTTTATTAAAATGTTTTGGGTTGTTTTAGGCTAAACAAAAAGATTTCATGACAGAGTATTGAAAACTATGTGAGCCAACACAAGGAGTGTGTAACTAAATTTTTCTTCGAGTTTAGGAGAGAACGTGATAGGAGGGCACACCAAAACATTTAAAGACTCAAGAGGATCCTCAATGTTGTTGAATACCTAGGAGGAGAGATTGTGTAGAGAAGGCACAAAGAGATAGGGTTACTAAATACTCTGGAAGAAAGTTTGTGCATGAGTAATTATAGAACAAAGTTATTGAGGACTATGTAGAGCTCTATCAGGAGGGCATCGAGAAGGTGCAAGTGTAGACAAGGTGAAATATGTTTCACATTAGTAGGAGAGAATTATCAGAGGAGGACACTCACAGAGTTGTTGAACACTCTCTAAGCTCAACAAGGAGTGATTTGAGCAGAAGTTTCCAAGAGGGAATAGATATCCCTTTGAGAAACAAAAGGGACAGAGACATCGGAGGTCCGAGCAGCTAAAATGCAAGGTTAAAAAGAGTTGTTGAACACTCTAGAGGAAGACCTGTGCAAGGAGTACACCATACCAACACTCAGACGAAGTGTTGAAAGAAAACCATCTGAAGGCCATTCAAGCGCAAGGAGTGCGCCAGAGGTAAAGTAGTTTTAATTTACAAGATCAGGAGGAAGAGCATTGGGTTGTCAGGAGGGAACCAAGAAATCCTTTGAAGGAAGCAGAAGGTTCGAGACCCTTAGAGGTTCGAGGAGTCTAAATCTCATGCAGAATAGTTCCATTGCGCACATAGTCTCTTCAAAGAGTGCAAAATGATATGAATAGGCCAAGTCTCGAACTGTGTGAGATAGTGAAAGTGTGCACAGAGACTCTGCAAGGTGCGAAGAGGCATAGGACCCTTATAGGTTCAATTTGAGACAATGAAAAGAGTGTGAGCATGAGAAATTATTCCAAGTTCAAGATTAGGAGAAAGACCCATGCAAGGCGTGCACTAAGCCAACACTTATATCAGTGTTGAAGAATTCTGAGGTTTCCAAACAAGAAAGCACAAGGGGCATGCTAGGGGTAAAGTATTCCAACTTTAGAGAATATCAAGAGGGAAAGCACAAGTTGAGATTAAACACTCAGGATCATAGGAGGCTCAAAGGTCACAACCTTCAATACTTGAAAGTTATTCGAATTTGGTAGAAATTCCAAGTCTGAAGCCAAGGAATTTCGAATGATTCTAGGCGAGTAGCGAGTGAAACTGCTGAATCTATGAAGAGCAGAGTTGATAATGAACGTTGATTGTTACGAGGGATGTGGTATCAATATATAAGAGTTCACAAGAGAGAAAATTAAGAAGATTTGCGTCAAGAAAAAGGAACAAGGCGTTAGATTAGGCGTTAGATTAGATGTGGGTCATTGAATCCAAGAGGGAACAAGGCGTTAGATTAGCGCTTCACTGATTCTCTAAATTGGGAGGAACATAGTTAGGAGAATCGAAGACTGCCAAAGGGATAAGTCTGAAGCAGATCACAGTCATTGGATGTCGGAGAGATGTGGACTGTAGATCTGGTCCCAGGTAAATTCGTCGATTCATAGATTGGGAAAAAAGGGATTAAGTTGCTCACAAAATCTCTAAAGCACAAATTCACGAAGGGAGTTGTCTCGTGGTCACAACATGTGGTCACGTTGGAGAAGATTCTAGTATAGAGGCTAGTACTCACAATTTGGTGTTACCAAAAACTTCGGAGAGCATGCTTTAGGGTAATTCGAATCTACAGGTAACATTAAGGTGGACCTGTGTGTGTCATTTACTTGGGGTTTATTGAAGGCCCAAAGAGTCGATTCAGCTCAGGAATTGGAAGGTCCTTGATCGAGAGGTCGCAGAAATGCTAGGAGGGGAGGCAGGGCTGCATCATGTGGTATTAGAGCCACATATTTGCTTTATGTAGGTAAAGGAGATAAAGGAGATAGTCTGATACCATCAAGTGGTATCAGAGTGGAAAGTTTCTTGTAGACAACATGGAAAGGAAAGAGAAGCCAACCTGACAACATTAAGAGGTATCAGAGGTTTCACATGTATATAGAAGGTTAAATTAAGAGGTATCAGAGGTTTCACATGTATATAGAAGGTTATGGAGGAGATGAATTGTTGATTCTTTGTGAAGATTGTTTCAAAGTGCACAACAAATAGCAGACTGTCGGGTGCGTTGTAGAAGAAGTTGGAGATGCTCTCAGTTGTAAAGTGGACAACAAACTTTCTAGGAGGGAAGGTGGAGGAGGAAAATGGCTACTGAAGTCCATAAGCATGGTCAAGTTAAGGACCTCCAACAGAAAATCCAGAAATAAATGGAAAAATAACTCAGGGAAATCAAAGCAGAAATGGACAGGCTAACGTTGAAGATGCAACAAGAATCCCAGGTATGTTGGAGGTATGAGTGGCCCATGAAGTGGAAGGCTAAGTGGCATGTTCAGAAGTTGTTTTCTAGAAGGAAGAAACATGTAGTGAGGAGGTGGCTGAGGCATGTTGAAAACCTCAGTAACACAAAGGAGGACATGGTTTGAATCTATGAGTCAGAGACTGGAGAAAGCCTCAGTGATGAGGAGAGAAGATTGGTTGATATCATAGAATTCTAGAAGGGAAGTGATAAAAATTAAAATTTCTAGGTGGGAAATGAGATGAGATTAGTTTATCTCATAGATTGTTAGGAGGGTAGAGGAGAAATCCTATATTTCTAGGTGGGCAAGGGAGGAGAGAGGAACTAAGTTGAGAGTTCAGATCATCAAGGAATGTTGATAGATCAAAGGGAGGAAAAGGAAAGGCCTCATTCATATGAATATTCATGTGGAATTGTATACCATGTGAATGAACATGATGATAAGTTAAATACTTCCATCATAGAGGAGGAAGATAAAAAGTGTGTTCTGATCATTGGGGGAATTGAGATATTCATCCCACATAACCTAGAAGAGGCCAATTCACAAATTTCAGGTGCAGTAGAAGAAGAGGTAAAACCAGCCAAGACTGTTATCATGGAGGAGAAGGAGACAACATTGATGTCTTCCCCAACAGAAGAAGAAGAAAATTCATAGGAATAGCTCAAAAAATTTATCCAGGAAGTTGAACAGGATATGACTGTAGCATTGGAGACTACAACAGAAGAGGAAGCATACAACATATACTTTGTTGATCCATTGGAAGAACTAGAAGCCCTAGAGAGAAGGGTGATACTACAAAGCATGCACATCCAACATGGTAAATTGGAAATAGGTGGAGGAGAATACCAACCTATAGAGGAGAAGCTAGAGGATGTTGGATATGTACCAGCAAGAAAAACTGACAAAAGTCAACCCGTCAGAGGAGGAAGATGAGCATAATCTAAATAAGGAGGCTACAAAATCTGAATCTATAGGGAAGTGGTAAATCAAGGCCATAGAAGAATAAAACAACATGGGGGATCGGGATGATCTACTCTTTGATGTGTATAGGGTGAGGAAGTGCAACAAACAAGACTTCCAAGGATCCATCCCATAGACAATATGGAAGAAGTGATTGAAGAGGTAAGGGAGTTGATGTTGATGTAAACACAATAAAATTCCAACAAGGAGAAGCTGAGTAGAAGGAAGCATGCAAGAGAAATAGGGAAGCAACAACAACAACAAAGTAGGGGGGTAAGAAGACAGGTCCAAAGAAGAGTTTGGGATCCAGGGGGGGATTTCAACAATAGAGCAGGGGAGCTCATGAGAAGGAGATCATGATTTTCCCAGCAGTGGAGTATGATGTAGGAGCATCACTCCACCTCAATAGTGCGCTAGCTATTCAACACATCCACGTGCATTCAAGGAGGTGAGAGGCATGAACCCTCTCATTTTCCCCCCGAATTTTAAATTTTAAATGTAAATTTAATGTAATTGAATGTTGTCGGGATGGAAGAGACGATCTATTGCCTTTGTACAAGTTGGAGATAATGCTTCCTTTAAAGTCTTGTGTTGTACAAATATTGAGTCTGGCCTCAGATATGAGATATTGATGTTCATTCAATGTAATTTTCCCCAGTAGATAAGTGTCTTAATTGTGATAGGATGTCACTAGTGTAGATTGGAGGGAAAGCTCAATGATCCCCTCTTGTATAAATAATTGTAATGTTTTCCTAGTAGAGGCTCTTGAAGGTTCAGAGAAAAATAATTGTAAGCCAAGGAGAGTAAAGAGTCGAGACTCAGTTGCAGTCTGAGCTTTTGTACACATTGTTAAAAAACATTCATACTAATAGAAAGAGAATTTTTTCTTGAATGAGGTTCCTTATATTTGTTTATGTGTTTTATGAATGTTATCTATGTTTTTTATGAATGCGTGTTGTAGATGTATAAAATAGGTTTCATCTGCAGGGATAAGATAGATTCCATTGTCTGTCTGTGAGTTTTTTAAAACATTCTGGGTTCTTTTATGCTAAAAACAAGTAGTGCATGACAAAGTATTGAAATAGTTGTGAGCCAAAGCAAGGAGTGTGTACCTAAATTCTACTTCAAGTTCAGGAGAGAACGTGCCAGGAGGGCCCTCCAGAACATTTATAAACTCAAGAGGAACCTCAAGGTTGTTGAATACCTAGGAGGAGAGATTATGCAGAGAAGTCACAAGGAGATAGGGTTATTGAATACCCTAGAGTAAAGTCTACACAGGATTAAGTGTAACACAAAGTTATTGAGGACTCTGTGGATCTCTTCCAGGAGGGCATAGAGCAGGTGCAAGTGTGCACAAGGTGAAATTTGTTTTGAGTTCAGAGGAGAGAAGTGTCAGAGGAGGAAAATCACTGATTTTTTGAACACTCTGTAAGCTCAATAAGGAGTGCTTTGAGAAGAAGTTTCCAAGAGGGCACATATATCCCTTCAAGGAAAAAAAAGGGACAGAGACCTTTGAGGTCTGAGCACTTGAAAATCAAGGTGAAATAGAGTTTTTGAACACTCTAGAGGAATACCTGTGCAAGGAGTGCACCAAGCCAATGCTCATAAAAAGTGTTGAAAGACAACCATTTTAAGGCTAGTCAAGTGAAAGGAGTGCGCCAGAGGTAAAGTAGTTTTCTTTACAAGCTTAGGAGGAAGAGTGTTGGGTAGCCAGGAGGGCACCAAGAAATCCTTTGAAGGACACAGAAAGGTCGATACCCTTAGAGTTTTGAGAAAACCAAAGCTCAGGAGGAATAGTGCCATTGCACACAAAGTCTCTGCAAAGAGTGTAGAAGGATGAGAACAATCCAAGTCTCAGACTATGGGAGATAGTGCAAGTGTGCACAGAGACTCTGCAAGGTCTGTAGAGGCCAAGGAACCTTACAGGTTAAAGTTTGTGGAGAAAACACAAAGAGTGTGAGCAGGTGAACTTATTCCAAGTTCAAGATTATGAGAAAGACCCATGCAAGGCATGCACTGGACCAACACTTATATCAGTGTTGAAGAATTCTAAGGATTCTAAACAAGAAAGCACAAGGGGCATTCCAGGGGTAAAGTATTCCAACTTTAGAGAAGCTTAGGAGGGAGAGAACAAGTCGAGATAGAGCAGTCACACTCGTAGGTGGTTCAAAGGTCGCAACATTTGATACTTGAAATCTCTTCCAATTCAGGAGAAATTCTAATTTCAGTAGAAAGGAGCAACAAAAACCATCAGATATGCTATTAGAGAAGATCTATATTGTCAGACCAAGGTCTAGTATGAAGGAGGAAACATGAAGTAGGAGATAGATTCTAGCCATAGGATCTAAGCACAAAGGATTGACAGTTGTTCAATCCAGAGTAAGTGAACAAGATTCAAAAATTTTTCAAGTACACAGGAGGGTAGACTCGTGAAGTCTTGAAGTAATTAAGCTAGTTGAGACCTTATATTTTCAAGGTTGACAGGTGGAAGAAAATCTAGAAGTCCAAAGACAAGGAATTCCAGAATCTTCCAGGAAATTAGCGAGTGAAAATGCCGAAACTCCAAAGATTGGAGTCAATCCTGATGATTTATTTTCAGGAGGGACGTGGCAGCAAGATCCGAGAGTTCACGCCAAAGGAACTTTGGAATATTTGAGTGGAGAAAAAGGTAATCTTCATGAAGTTGAGAAGAGTGAAGAAGATCTAGTTCCTTTAATCCAAGACGGTATGTGGCATTAGATTAGCGCTTCACTGATTCACTAAATCGAGAGGAACAAATTTAGGAGAAGAGAAGACTCCTGAAAGGAGGAGTCTGAAGTGGATCATAACCATTGGTTGTGGGAGAGACATGGACCGTAGATCTAGTCCTCAGTAAATTCATCGATTCAGAGATCAAGAAAAAAGGATTAAGTTGTTCGTAAAATCTCCGAAGCATGGAGTCATGAAGGGACCAGGCCCACGATCAAAACTCATGGTCACATTAGAGAAGAGTCTAGCACGGAGGATAGTACCTACAATTTGGTGTTGCCAAAAGCCCCGGAGAGCAGGGTTAAGGGTAATTCGAATCCGTAGGTAACATCAAGGGGGACCTATGTGTGTCATTTACTCAAGTTCTATTGAAGACCCAAAGAGACGATTTGTCTTAGGAATTGGAAGATCCTTGACCAAGAGCTCGTAGAACCCCCAAGAGGGGAGGGGGTGCTGCATCAAAAAGTATTACTACCATCTACTTCATCTTATCCATATGAATTTGAAAGGATTCCACCTATGAAAAACTCCTTTACTTAAGGATTGATTCACCAAATAGGTCACCTTGTCAATCATCCCATACCTAAACTTGGTGAATTACATAGGGTTTTTGTGCACTTGTTTAAATTGATGAGGTCATTTTTTATGTACATGCTTGGGTGGCTCTTATATTAAAAGTGATTTTACTTTCCATGATGCTTCAACTTAATATCCTTGGAGGGTGGACTTTTCTTTCTTTGCAGGCCTTGTTGGTGGACGTTTTGGATGAGCAAGCCCAACTTGGACCTTCATTGGGGCTGAAATCCCACTGGTTGGATGCCATGGCCTAGACCTTAGGGAAATATAGCAGATGAAAGTTTCCTTACTAGGAAAAGGAAGAGACCTTGGAGTACACCACCTATCCATTAAAATCCCAAAAATTTTCCTTTGGAGGCTAAACATCATCGTAGAGGGCTTAATGTCACCCTAGGGATATGGTTTTGGTGGTGATGGTGGTGTTTGATGGAAACTTGTCACTTTTGATAAAACAATACCCCAACACATGAAGGTAAGGCCTTTGGAGGCCCAACGATTTCAACTTGACTCTCAAACTTTCTAAATTGACCAAGACGTCACCCTAGAAGGGGTTGACATCATGTTTTAGGGTTTCTTTTGTGCATTTTTTAACTTAAAATTAAATTTACTTTGTAAAGGGGAAAAATA
>CBVK0102594525.1:0-13873 GCA_900067695.1 Picea abies
TAGGATCCCTTCAGTGATAGCATTTAGCTTTCAATTCATCGGATTCTTCACGCCCTTCTTGGCAATCGATGTACTTTGATTGGTGTTCCCATGCATGTGATATTCCTGAACCAAGGGTTGTTGACCTCTGCAGATAAACACGCTTTTTATATTTTCAACAGCTATTGAGCGCGTTCATGTATGGGGTTCTACCTGAGAATCCCCAAATCAACATGTCCCACGAATTTCAATCCTAATCTGACGAACAATCGGGTTTAAGAAAAACTATATTTGCAGATAATTGTGTACAGCCCGTCCGAGATAACCTTTCAATATTGCACAGCCATAACAATGTTACCTCTGGTCCTCTACTGAAACCTGGCAAGAAACCAAACACACGGCATTGTAAGAAATGGCTAGAACAGAAGAAGTAGATAGAACGGTGTTGTTCATAACATCTCCACCTGATCTATAGCTTTCTTATCTCCAATCAAAAGTTAGTTTTCCACACAGCTTTATGTACCTTTGTTTTAACCAAATGAACGTCTGAACTTTGACGTTTTTCTATGAATCTTTTCAAAACACTTTCCTGCGTGCAGATAAATATTTACCACCATACAATCATGTAAACCAGGATGAGGAATCAAGCATTTTGCTACGTGAAAAATTCGGTCTAGGAAAGTTTATTCTAGTTTGATGGGAGCGGGCATCTGTTCAACCCTGAGTTGGCTGTAAGAGCATATCTTTTGGAAAATAAAGATATATACCATTGGCAGCAAAATAGAGGACTAACAATCAGCATAAATCCATCTGACCCTGGATTTAGAAAGCATTTATGAGGATAAAAATATCTAAATACAAAATTCTAGCCAATAATTTTACTTTGTTACTGATACACACTTCAAATGAAATGATACATGAAAATATCTTCCACTCAGAGTTATTAAAACGCTTCTCTTTTCTCGGTGCAATCAGGAGACCCAGTGCAATCAGAAACCCACAGGAAACCCAATGAATCAGATGAGTAGAATTTTGAATTTAGAAGGTGCTGAGGCTTACACACACGGAGAGAAGGGATCACCTTTATCATGATACGCATACCGGGTTTTCTTCCACGGCATAGTATACATCCCCAGTTAGAAAATATATGCTGGCATAGTACAGGGTTACCTTTAAACTAATTTACAGTTTATTTCCCAACGGAATATCCTGTAGCATAAAGATTCCTCCTCTTCAATTCATACGATAGCTAGCGCCTTAAAACTTAGGGTTTTGGATGGCAGCTTGCATTGCAGTAGTTCTGTTAAATATACAAGGTACATCGCTCTGGGGGACTAATTTGATTCTTCGATATCAAAAATGTTTACTGAAGGAACGACTAATTGTAAGCATTATTTCCAAATGTATTCAAACGCAAAAATAGGTCTTGGATATTCATCGAATTGGTATGCACTTTTTGAATATGTAACCAATCTCTAGCAACATTCAATATGAAATCTTACCTCTAGCAGAATTAAGCATTAAGGAAAGAAAAACCATAAAGCCAAATAAATTACCTTATTTTTCAAAACGCAAAACGTCGAAGAGGTTCTTCCAAAGAATATCGGACGAATGTGTTGGGCAATATTGCAGACTGCAGCTATGCTTACCAAAAGTACGAGATTGTAAACGCTGATCCTTTATAATTAAATTCTATTTTGAGCATTTCAGTGAAGAGAACATCTGATTTAGGGCTGAGAACACGGCCGATACCTCATGTATATATGAGTATGTCTGTGAGTGGAGTACTTTTCGGATAAGGTTCAGCACTTCAGTATGGTTCAGAAAGATAACATCTGGTTTAGGGTTCATACCGCATAAATATGAATGTGTGTCTGAGTGGGTACCTATCGGATAAGGTTGGAGTAGGAGACGAGAAAATAATCCGGTGAAATGAATGCCAACTGAAGTTCTCCACTTTTATCTCAGTTGACAGATACTATCCACTTTCGTCGACCCTCTAAGTACCTGTCGCTTTTCGATAATGCTTCTCTGTAGCAGGTGGATGGAGAGAGACCATAGTGCCCAGAGAGATGCTAGTTGTTGGGGGTTCTGATGGTATTACATAAGACAGCCCTGAACATCATTACTGAGGTACTAATAGATGCACGGTGCTCAGATATCCCATGTGTGTTGCACATGGTACAGAGAAATAGGAAGTATACCTCTACCTTTACTATTAGGCGATTCGAATCACATGTAACACAAGATGGCACTTGTGGGAAGTAGGCAGACGCTACTTTAGAATAGATTCCAACCCTTTGTAGCTGGGTGGCAGGTGCTATTCTGTTTCTGGTTTTTCTAATTTTAATGATTGAATTTGACCGAATTCATTATCACATCATTACATATTATTGAAGTTACGGGATTTACAGTCAGACCATACACAATCCGTGTTCATTGCAACACGTGTACTCGCCCTAGCGGGAGCGTGCAACCATGATAGGCTAAAAGTTAATGCTATGTTTATGGACATCTTTCTCTGCAGCAGTGAATGAGTGGACAAGTTTTTTTTGAATTTTATTTTTGGGTTTCATGATTTACTAAATTTAAAAAAAAAATTAACAATTAAATTATATTATATTTGTAGGATAAAAATTTAATTTTCTCTAAGTATGTACAATTTGAGTTGTGAAAAACTAACTATGTACCATTTGAGTTGTGAAAATTTAATCCGAATGATTTTAAAATACTACAATCTTTTCTAACTATTTTTTATAAAATGGAATTATTTAAATATTATTAAAAAGAGAATATCAAAATTAGCTCTGAATCATTTGAAAGTGAAGAGACAAATTCCCCTGCAACTTACATCGCAAAACATAATGGATTATAGGTTTCTAATGCAACTTACATCGCAAAACATAATGGATTATAGGTTTCTAAAATATAGATCCTCATTGTAATGATGCTAAAGTACATGTCCGTTTGTTTATTTGAGTTAGAGTATCCAGACACACTGTAAGTGTAAACAAGGTTATTAGGTAGTATATACTTGCCAAATATAATAATGAAAGTATTGTTTAAGGAGATAGGGAGGGAAGAAATAGGCATGAAATGACTAGATGGCAAAAATATTTATTACAATAACATTGGGGAAGTGAAGGCAGCAATAAGACTTCAAAGTTTTTTGCCAATAAAATATGAGATAAATGAGATTTAAAATCTAAAATTAATCATTATTTTTTAAAACTTTAGATAAAAGAGTGTATATTTTATGGTCAACCATAAACTAATAGAAAGTCAAACCTAACTCAACACTATATACCATACCTATGAACTGATATAATAAAGAGAAAATACTAACATCTAAATGAGCAATCTTAAATGCGAGATATATTAATATTTTAATAAGTAAATTGAAAGAGAACCACCATTTTATCTCATTCCTGAGATATAGGGTAAAATCTCATTAAAAAGTTGTATGGAATGGATTTTGTACTTAGTGCACTGAACCTTCAATGATGACTATTCTTTATTTTGTGTTTCTTTATTTTGTTACCTGTGCTTCTTTGGTAGTCTCTTGAGTTTTTCTTTATTCTTTTCATAGAACATTCTTTTTATATTATAAAAACTTATTTTGTTAATGGTGTTTATGTGGTAGTCTCCTAAATATAAAAACTTATTTTGTTACTAGTATTTTTGTTGTAATCTTTTAAGTTTTTTTTCTTTTTTTTTAACAATTTTTTTATATCATAAAAATTTATAATTAAGTTTTTCTTTATATTTTTTAGAACATTCTTTTACATCATAAAAATTTATAAAATGAGTTAAGATTAATCATTTCTAAATTTTTTTATTAACACTGTAAATATTAAGTAACTATTTTTTATAATTTCTTAACTTCCTTATTTTTTATAATATCTTAGCTTTCCTTTATAATTTCTTGATTAATAAATAATCATATCTCCTCTTTGTTAAGGTTGACAACTTGACATTTGGTTCTCTTTTTCAAAAATACCTAATTTCTATCCTATTTTTGATTGATCCTCATTTCCCTTCATCTCAAACACTTTGGAAGCATATAACTATTGCTTCCACATTTTGTTATATTGCTAGGATTTGAGAATTGGTATAGTGTATTTATTTTTCATTACTAGGATTTCAGAATTGGTATAGTGTATTTATTTTTCCAAGTGTGTTTCCTTTATCATTTTTCTTTTCCTTTGATATTTAGCTTTTATGATTTGTTTTCTAGTTAGATTTGCTTTTGTTGTTTTGAACTAGTTTTCTAGCAATCAAATCATTTGAGTTTCAACTAAAGTACTGTGAAGTTAATTAATTGTAGATGAAAATATTAAAGAATATTATAATAAGTAATTTAGTGGTTTTCACTAGTCCCTTCACCATTCCCACTTTTATTTCTCATTTGTATTCAAGAAACATGCACTGAATCCATTTCCTCCCTCCTCTCTTGTAGTGATTGTTGCTACATTTGTATTATGATGTAATTCTTCATTCTACTTAATACATCATATTTATGATGAATCCATAGAGGATTATCCATTTACATGATCAATTTTCATTTGTGGGGGTTTCTCTTGTTTTTCTTTCTATAATCCATTTTCTAATCATCGAGAATATTTGTTCCTTCATGACCATGCACGGTGCTTTTCCAAGGTCCTTTAGTGAGTTTGGATTTAAGTATTTATAAGGTAATACCTAAATATTACAACTTTAACTAAGATGAAGGTGATATCCACAAGTCAACATTCTTATTATATACACAACAACCTCTCTCTTCCAATCATGTATCCAAGAATTTTTTCCAAAATTGTCAGTTCACTCTTTGCCTCCCTCAAACATAGTACCTTCTCACCATTTCCTTACATGAGAAAATTGCACCAAGGATATTTTCCAATTACTTGAAAAACAAGTGACTTGCATAGCTAGTATGATCCGATTACAATGTCATAGAACCATTCCCTCTTCCTCGATCCAATTGGGAAATCAAATTATAACCCATTCCATTCAAGAACATAAACATCATGATCCTTCATATAAATCATGTGACTAATGGCATGGTCCACATGAGTAAAATGACTCAACAAAATAAACAAAATGTGGAAACCTTGGATACTCTACCTAAAAATATTGACCACAAGATTAGCATCTTGAGGGAGCTCTTCAAATTTTTAGGCCATTAAGGTTTCCATGTCACATTTCGTGTCGTATTATCAAATAGGATATTGACACAGGTCTTCAATCTCTTGAAGACTTGGCCATTGACATTGATAGCTAACCTAGCTCTTCCAAAAGGAAATGTGGTGTATGTACCACAAGCTCAACAAACACACAACCACCAATTGTTATATCAATCAGAGGAATGACTCTAAGAGACCATCTCAATGTGATCCTTCTTTCAGTAGATAAGAATCTTTTTTCCAACATATGACACTACACCCAAGGTGTAGAGTTATTGTTATAAGAAAGATTCTCACTGTGCAAAGGATTGTCTTGTCTTGAAGAGGACTAAAAATACTGTTTTATCTTTGAAGACCACCCAATTCTCTTCGTCGAGATAATTTGTTTCATTGCAATGTGAAATTCCTCCTAGACCTATCCCAAATGGACACCCTATATCATTTTGGCACGTCATATCCCCTCCTCCCATGATGGATCTTAGTAGAATCATTTTCATAAGACAATGGTATGGTGATATTATTCTATATTTTCCACCATAGTTTCCCCATTTCCTCATGGTGTTCATATATATTAATCCTCACACTATGAGGACAAAGACTTAGTGTTTCATAGTAGTTTTAAATTATGAACACTAGTTGGAAGTTAGGGTTGCTTCTATGCCAAGATATCATCCTAGTCATATGTCTCTAAATTATTTTCCCTTGGATTCCCTATTTAGTGGAGCTATGTGGGGATCTAGACCTTCCATCCCTTGATCGAGTCCATGCCTATTCCCTACCAAGTGTCATGTTTGGTTCCTTTATTGTCGTGCATGAGAAATCTCCTCTAGATACATTCTTCCTCTCATGTTCCCCTTTTTTTAGGAAAATTTATCTCCTCTGTATTTTCCTACCACATTTCTATTAATACTCCAATCCTTCCATTTCATCTTATTCTTTTCTTATGGTAGTAACACCCTTTTTTCTAGTTGATTGGTATGCACCATCACTTAGAGTGAAGACGTATCCCTTCTTTGTTGGCCATGACAAAGATATTTGTTATACTCATTCCATTTTCTTAGTTGACTGGTTTGCACCATCACTCAGAGTGAAGAAGTATCCCTCCCTTATTGTCCATGACCAAGATGTTTGTTATACTCATTCCATTTTTTTAATTGATTGGTTTGCACCATCACTCAGAGTGAAGAAGTATCCCTCCCTTATTGTCCATGACCAAGATGTTTGTTATACTCATTCCCTTAGTTTCCTACTATTCTTTGTATCCTTTTCCTCTTTCATCTTTCCTTTGCTATCTACAATTAGCATTGTCATTCATCTTCATGATTTCAATTATGTTGGTTTCCTAACACCCTAGAGTAGTTGACATGGTTGTACTTCATTTATTTTATGTTTTCTCTATAATTACTTTTGTCCTTCTATTATTTTAAGCCAAGGAAATATCTCTATTTATGTTTCATTCATTTAGAATTGTGTATCCTCTCATAGAAAGGAAGTGAATATATTATTCTTGTTAATACTATGATCAACCCATGTGCTTTATTTTTATGTCAATATTTTACTTTCATATTTATAAATTCTTCCTCATCTCATTTTAACATGTCTAAAGGTAAGAATACTTGCCATTAATTTTTATTTAATATATATACACTCTATATATACAAATTATTACATGTTTAATAAAAAAAATAAAGTATATTTTATCTTTCCCAATAAATATATATACATATACAAACCTATACTTTCCATTATTTTTCATTTGATATAATATATGTTTTTAACATTCAAATGTTTAATAAAGAATAAGCTATCTTTTCCCTTTTCCATGAAAAGTATATAAATATATAGATGTAAAAAGCTATACTTCATTCTATGTTATATTAATGGATAAACCTTTTTTAAATTGTTTTAATACATATTTTTTTAGTAATTAGATTAGTCTTGCATTCATATTCTAACTGTGATCTACGATTGGTATGTAGATTTGACACACTTTTTTTCCTCATTTATTTTATGATTAGTCATGATTTATTCTTAGTAGACTTATTTTTATGATTATGAAGGATCTCTGGTTAGTAGACTTGCCATTTTTATGGATGGTTTATTTTATTGGTAGTCATCTTGCCACACTTTTATGGATTTTATGGATATGGATGGTTTATTTTATTGGTAGTAATTTTTTTTTATGGTTGGTAAATAACATTGAGATGTTTTTTATAAATCATTATTTAATGTTAGTAGATTTGATAAATTTTGTGGTTTGTTTATTTTATATTTAATTATTATTTATGTTTAATAATTAACTTTGATTTTATAATAGTGTAGTATTGATGACTAATATTGATGGCTAATATTTTCATCATTTTGGAGTTAGTAACTTGTTCATTTTGTTGTATTTGGATTTCTAAGAATAAATATTTTCACGTTTTTATAACATGGCTATCATCTATAGCAATATCTTCACACTCTCGCAATGTTTTCATTCTTTCACAACATGACTAGAACCAATATGTTTCTTCAAATCAATCCTTTGTACTCATGGTTTTTGTTTCATTTTTTAATAACACCTAGACCTTGTTTGTTAGTTGTTCCAAACATTATTTTCTTTTTTGGTATAGTTGGGATCTTGGTTTTCCTTTGTTATAAATATTTTTTTATTTTCATATATTATTGGTTATTGGAATTTCTTTCCTTTTATATGACATGTTTTTTACCATGTACTTCTGTAAGAATTTTGAGGTTTTACATTTGTGTCATCAACATTTGGGTAAGAAGACATCCATGATGACATCTATATTTCTATGTTAGAGATTCCTCTATTTTTGTTTAGACATTTTATTGTTCCACAAATGACATATGGTCTCTCTTTTCTTTATGCATCATTGAGTTTGTTAGTCTTACACACTTTCTTTTTTCCTTTCCTTCTTGGCTATTACATGTCAATTGATTTTTTATGGAACCACAATGCCATCCTCTCCATAGATAATTTGCCATTCCATGTAGGTGAAAAAAATGTATGGATTTTGTACATAGTGCATCCATATGATTAATGCCCATTGATCTCCATGAAGCTTACAAATTTTTGTAATATGTTTATTTTATGTTGGTAGTTTTCCATTGGTTAAATTCTACTTAGTAATATATTTATTTTTTCATGGTAGTTTTTATTTGGTTAACTTCTTCTCTAGTTATAGATCTATGAATGGTTTTTCCCCATGTGTTGTCTAGTTCCTAGGTAATGTCCCTTCGTGTATTTTCTAAGACTTTTTTTTTCTATTGCTTATCTAGTTTTTTGGGGTTTCGATTAGATATGAACTTATAATATCAAATGAAACTCAATAGATGTACTTAATTTGTTTCACCTTAATAAGTTAGAGATTTATTTTTGAAAATCCCAACATCAACGTATATACTCTCAACAACAAAAGGGTTAACAAAGTAAACAAATTCCGCCTCCCTTTCTGATATGATTTTAGTCTGTTATTCATGAGCACTTCATGATTTTTATTAGAAATCAGTTTCATATACAGGTAATGTCCCTTCGTGTATTTTCTAAGACTTTTTTTTTCTATTGCTTATCTAGTTTTTTAGGGTTTCGATTAGATATGAACTTATAATATCAAATGAAACTCAGTAGATGTACTTAATTTGTTTCACCTTAATTAGTTAGAGATTTATGTTTGAAAATCCCAACATCATCATATATACTCTCAACAACAAAAGGGTTAACAAAGTAAACAAATTCCGCCTCCCTTTCTGATATGATTTTAGTCTGTTATTCATGATCACTTCATGATTTTTATTAGAAATCAGTTTTGTATACATGATGGGTTAATGCAATAAATCCATGACTTTCTTTTTGGACCAATGGACTAGAGAGCCCTTTTATAGTAAAAACCTCACATATTGCTACAAAACAATCGACTTTGTCCATTAAACCAATCAATGAGTTGTTAGAAGAACGGGATTTTACTTTTCATTTTTTTTCATACACTACAATACCCTTTGTAGTTCCCTTGTCTATGAATTATTTGTGTTCAATATTTTTTATAGTTCAAAAGTTGAAATTTGGTTCGCTTTCAAAAGGTTTTTAAATTATGGAGAAGTTTTTCTCAAACATCAATTTCATTTCCCCAATAAGTTTTGATGTCTATATAACTATTTTCTCCACCAACTATTTCAATCAAATACTTACCCTTACTAGTTTTATAATCTCTTTACACTAATCTCTTGATCTTGTTATCTCATAATATTTGAATCTAGTGTTTTATGTATAAGGTTTCTCTAAAATCATTTCAATCCTTATCCATAAGGACTATGGACAAGTTATTGCACAAATAGAATGTCAAAACTAAGTGTCAACTTGATGGACCATTCATAATATTATTTCACTATGTTAACAGATATAGTATGAACTTAATACTTTATTTTTCATGATAAACAAGTATATTCATATTTTTGAGCATCAAAAAAAGATTTAATGATTTTTTGTATTTATCAACTAGTATAGTATCTTCACTTTTCCAAGTGCATTCCATATATATATATATATTTAAAATTTTATATTATTATTAAATTTATTTATTTTTATACATCAATTTCTACATATCAAATCATTTAGATTTGAGTGAAATATTTTAAAGTTATCACAAACTTAAATAAAAATATCACTATCTTTTTTCCACTATTTTCATCTTCACTTCATTGTTCCTCTCTTAAAATGATGGCTGAACAATTTGAATGACTATAAATTACATCAATCCAACCATTTAATTATAATAATAATCTCAATGTAAATTCTTTTTTATATTTTTCACTTGATTTTAAATTAGGGGACTTTATTTTTCCAATTTTTTTTTTTTTATCAAAATCTTAATTTTTTTAAATAAAATGTTATTTCTTAATTTAAAAAAAAAATCAAAATAAGCACCAAGTTAGTAATGATTAAGCACCAAACATTTTTTCATTAATTATGACGGGAGAAGACAAATTATTATGGAGAATTTTGCTTTTCGTTAATGTGAAATGGTTCTCACAATATAGAATATGGAAAAAGTTGCCTGTCATGTCATATTACAGTTTGATATATTATCCTATTCCGTCCACTCAAATATATATCCTATCATATTACATTTTGAAAATATTATCACCTTTGATTAACTCAAACATGATATACAATTATAACATGTATGCAAATTAAAATGAAGAAATTGTAAGATCCCATCAATAAGTCTCAACAATTTTTCATTGATTACCTAGAAAAGTTGATATAAAAAGGCATACAATGAATGAGTGCTCCACTCCCCTGCTTTAACATTAAATACATGTCATGATAAAGACAATACAATCATCATGAATAAGAATAATATATAATCAAATTATTGTACAGCCTCATATAAATAGATAATATCGTGAGTGAACATTTACATAACATACCTTCGAAGAACTTTTATGATGACAAAAGATGTATTATTGTATTTACTCAGAAACATATTGAATTAGTCACTATAACAATATTTTAAATTACAATATTTTTATTGGCTCAATTTTAAAAATATTGATTTTAAATATTCCAATTTAAAATCTAACCATCATTTATAAAAATAGGTTTAATACAAATCCTCGAAATCTTAAAATGATATTTACTGTTTTAAAAATAATAACAACAATAATATCTATTTTAAATTAATGAGATGTATTATTGGGATATCAATTTTAATAAATTGAAAAATTAAATAATATTCATCTTATTATATTATTGTTATATTATATTAATTTGATTCAATCAAATTAATATGGAGAATAATATTTATTGATACAATATTAATATTATAGGTCAATTGAGTGTACTTTAGTTGGTTAGAGGAAAGATTATTATCCTCTCTACTTTATTGGGATCAATTCTTACAAATAACAGGTTGAACTCATAATGGATATATATTTTAAGAGATTTATAAATTTTATGTTATGAACTTTTGATTATATTTGAATGATGATGATGATGATGGTTAATGTTGATTAAGATCAAATTTGGTTTATGGGACCTTAACAAAGGTGACTGTTAGGAAGGTGTAGTGCCCCATTTATTTATATTAGTTTGACATATTGGATCATATTATTTGAGGGCATTTTGTTTACAAAATGACCCATTTTATTGACATATGTTATGATGATAAAACTCAAACACTTGGACTATTTTGGTTGGTTTTAGTTAAGATAATGGTAATCTTGAATGCAAATGATAACATGGATGGATAAAATGTAATTTGATATGATGTAATTGACATTATCGATTCATATGGTTATGATACATTCAAATGAATATATTTTAAATGCCTTAATTTTAAATTTTACGGATGATTTTCCTAGTGTGATAGGGAAGCCATAAGTGTACATTAAAATAATATTGTGTCAACATTGTATGGACTTTGGATTCAATCAATGTATTATAATATGTTATGTGATTAATTGTATTATTTAATTACTGATTATGGAACAATTTGATGCATTGATATTAGTGTATCCACGAACATGGAATATCCTTGTTGATCAATCCAAATACGGGTAATGGGCATGCATGGAACTATACACAGTATCACCAAGGGAGGAGGGACAACATTCTTGTTTACACCTACTATCACTCCTCTCTCATTATTCGGGTTGAAAATATAGTGATTGTTTTGCATAGAGGTTGCAATTTTCTATGAAGGTGGACTACAAATTATGTCACTCATAAGGTTTCGTTGAGATGCGCACAATAAAGTTGAATCCTTATTCCCCATTGACTATTAGTCTATTAACAAGGTAGTGACAAACTTGAGGTAATGTGGTTTAAACAGTTGCAGCATTTCCCCCACCAAATGAAGTGGATGCTTGAAGACCATTCTTGAAAATGTTTAGTGGCCCATTTTGATTTGCCTATTCAAAAATACATTATTATTTGAGGGAATTTGTTTACAAATGACTCAATTAGTTGATTGATATTCCGAGATGGAACAGGAACTTTTTATTATCTTATTGATTTTAAGTTGATGATTATTGAATGGTTTATTTATAAGTTTATATGATAACATAGTTGAATTAAATGTGCATTGACATGACACAACTAATGATATTGATTTTTATGACTTGGATAATTTAAAATGAAAATGTGGATACATTAATTTTCAAATGCTATTGATGGTTTTCCTAGTTTGATAAAAACCACAAGGGTAAATTCACACCGGATTGCATCAACATTATATTGAATTATGAATTGAGTCAAGAAACCATAAAAATTATGTGATATGTTATATTTGATTTGTATTACGAAAATTATTGATGCATTGATTATGGTGCATATAGGTACAAATAACATCATTTTCGATCGATTCACACATGGGTACGAAGGTTGTATTAAATAATAATGAGTGCTATCAATAAAGGAGGAACATTTATATTTCCACCAATTATCACTAGATCCAATGGTCTGGCTGAAAATCTAGGTCACAGACTCACTCATTAACAATGATTAACTAAGAGATGCACCAAAAGGTAATAATCTTGTTTCTTAGTGATCATTAGTTTCTTAAGAGAGGGAAACAAAAATGTTTTAACAATATCTTCCCTATTATACCATTTTCCCACTAAGAAAAATTGGGTATTTGAAAGGCATGCAAATGACAATATCATTAGAAATACAATAATGTAATTATTAATGGTCTGCAATACATGTAACTCTTGATATCATTAATAAATTGTTAAAATTTTATAGTGAAATGAATGTTATATTGAAAAGTATCAAAGTGAATTAATTTAATATGGATTTCTATTTACTAAAAATATAATCATATAGTTATGTGTTATACTTAGAAAAGAGAGATTAAATTAGATGATAGTAGCATAATTAAAATATGGAATCACTTAGTATATTATAGTATGAGAAAATATATAATTAAATTAAATTATTAAGGGTAAAAATAATTTAGAATAGTGTGTATAAAATGAAAAAAAGTTAATTATTATTTAGTAAAAAAGAATTAGTAGTGCCCCCTTAAGTCAAGAAGAGTAAATAATAATTATAATTATAATTCAAATGGAAGAGTGAAAAGAAAAGTGAGTTCAAAGATGGTTTTTTTTTTTTAAATAAAAGTAACTATATATTGATATTCACAGATATGTGTGTTATTAAAAAATCTAGAGTCTCCCACATGGTCAGTTATAGTTGGGAAACTAGGACAGGTGGCTATCAAAGTTCAATTGCAACTGTAACTGTTTGGACATGATAGTAAGAATTTCTAACTGGAAAAAAGATCATAGTGATCGATTGAGCAGTGGCCATGGCCGACTGTCATACAATACTTGATAGCGAATTTCAATTCTCTGCGTAATTGACTAAACCAAAATAAAAACATTAACTTGGGGGGCTAGTCCAAGTGCGAGCTCGGGCTCGACCGACCATGGGTGTTGTAGGCTGGGACAAATTTCTAGCCGCATGTTGGGCATTGTTTGCTTGTAGGAGATTATGTCATCGCATCGAACAAGAGGTCTAGACGTTGTCCCAAGAGTTGTTGAATGTGAGCATGTTCGTCCATTTTCTATCGCAGCTCAGAGATGAGATAAAGGTGCTCATCTAGAAGTCGAATTGGGGTGGGAAGAGGCAGCTCCTCCATCAAATCTGCATCCATCTCCAAGTCTACATCCACTGCTTCCATTGTTGTCATTGGAGTAGCCAC
>CBVK0102594541.1:0-11593 GCA_900067695.1 Picea abies
ATTTGACCTCCATTCATAAAACCAACATCCACCAAACATTCTGATGGGTATTGGGCTTATCCTCTCACAATATTAGGGTGACTCTCAGTGATAACAATGAGAAAGAAAAATCACCTAAAAATTCAACCAAAGAAATTTTTCCTATCACTCTCCAGACACTTAACAGTCATGACAGAGACTTAAGAAGACTCAACAACCATCAAAACTTACCTAGAAAACATCAAAATCAACAATCAAGAAAAAAATGATGATTTATGTGATTGTTCAAGAGAAACCTGCATATATACTCTTCCTACATAACTGCAACTCACGTATGTATGCGACTGTCAGGGAAAAAACCACGTATATGAATTGACACACTGCCAAGTCAAGGATAAGGTCAAGAAACTGAGACTCAAAATGAAAAGAGGATGTCAAGAAATAAGATTACAAGAAACTCAAGATAAACGAGAGAAATCAAAGGAGAAAAACACTCCAAACCCCAAAAATAATATTCAATCCCCAGTATGGTCACCAATTATGTTACAAGTAAAATCACTCTATGGCATGGGGTAAACCACAATAGATGGAAATAACTACATAAATCAACTCTACTCTCAAGTATGATATATAAACAAACATGCTAATAAGACAAGATAAAGATCCTACTACATCCAAACATTCAATGAAGTCCACCATTGAGCACTCGACTCAAAGCAATACACATGCAACTTGTCCTCAACAACCAAGATACGCAAGCATATGGTGATAATATATAAAGTTAGCACATATAATAGCATAATCTATCAATATTCATAACAAATACACCCATGGAATAATAATTCCAATATTTGAAAGACATTAATTGGATGAGAAAAGAGTATTTCTATTAAAATGTAATCAACACAAGTGTATGAATGAAAAACTTCCACATCGACACATTCAGAACTGAAAAAATAATTCCCTTCCATATGGGCCTCCACCACTTCAATCCTCCACCAAAGGCAAGCTCATATAAGAGGGACAATTAGATTCTCCATCAAATAGGGAAGAGCTTGGGGGTGGAACAATGTGTTCAGACCTAAAAGGACAAAGGGATGCAGACTCAATATGAAGTGAATAATTTATCTAGAGTAACTTTCCGCTCAAAGTTGAATTCTTCTCCCCTCCTCCATATGTTGGATAAGGCCCATTTATAGCCTTCAAATGGAACTAAAGGGCCAATTTAGAATGTTTCCAATATATGTAAGGTCAAGGATCATGGATCTCGTGACGTGACATGGAAACCTGACACCATTTTCTATTTTTTAGCACAAAACCTGATGTATGCGGGCTTTAATGGTGCAACCTGCATATATGCATGTTGTATAGATATTAGGGAACGTATATGTGGAAAAGTAATATTTTTAGCTCTAGGAACTACAAAAGGGGACTTCAAGTCTGCATAGTGAAATGGAAAAGGCCTTCTAAGCAAGTTTGCATGAGGTGAGGCAAATATTTCTATAACAACATGATGTGTGGTAGTGGGATAGTAATTATGAGTCTATTTACCTTTATATATATATTTGTTCACACTATTTTTTTTTTGTGTAGGCACATTAAAAATCCATTCTAGCATCAAACTGAAATTGCAGCTACCATTAATTAATTCAATGTGAAGTGACAAAAATGTCTTATTATCCTACGCTAATGGAATATACTCTTGTAAAAATTATTGTATTTTGCAATCTCTTTTTGCATAAAACACATCCATTTGATAAGTAAAATACACTTAGTATAGTTCAACATATACATGCAAATACATGTAGGATGCTATATTTACAGTAACTGATTATTCTCTTTAATAGTAAAGTAATCCATAAAAAAAAAATATTTGAGAATTTAGATACAAAAGAGATACAACTATGTACTCAAAATAGCATTTTCTAAACATGAGTGCAATAATAATCATATTTTTGTTGAAATATGGTTTTCACTACATAAAACAAATTTGAGCTGACATTTTTTCATTGAAATCATCATCAAAGCTATAAGCAGAAGCATGAACTCTCTTATATTCTATAAATAATAACTATTGAGGAGTTCACTCAAAATTTGTTGGCTCAAAAATTATTTACACAATAAAAATGTAAAATTTAATGTTAATGTGTATAACTGTGGAAACAACCTCTACTAATCAATTAACTATGCCAGAAAACCATCTTTTTTAATGATGCAATATTTTGGGTGTAACATACCTTTTGTCCTAACATCAAAATATGGTTTACTAGTATAATACTTCAATGATGGTAGTGGTATGTAAAAATTTCTACAATAGAAGATCATTTTCAAAACCTTTCATCTTAAATATAAGGATAGAGTGTGGCAATATCTCAGTAATAAAATCAAATCTCTATTTGAGAACTCACTAGTCAACACAAGTCAAGTTTCAAAAAATTTCAAAAAATTAGAAACTAGCATTCAAAATGCGCAACATAACACATGTCCAAGATGATGATAGCTATGCACTACTATCATTACCAAATCACCATAAATATATTCATTTATTTCACAAACTAAAATCATCTCTAAATTTCTTCAAATATAATTAGTTCAATAATCACATAGAATCTCTTGAATAGAGGGATTATTCACTTTCAAGGATTACAATCCTTAAGATTAAGGTTTGATTTCTTTAATTTCATGCATTTAACTCCATATGCCTTGACTAGAAATAAAAATCAATAATCATCAGGGTTTTTATAAGCCTAAGAGAATAATTCATTACCCAACAAGATTCTTGACTCAATATTCAATAATGCATAGTCACATAACATGTCATAAAACCTTCATAGGGTAAGCCTAAATAGTCTCTAGGAAAATTCATGATATAAAACATCACATCAACAATGTAAAAACCTCACATCATCCTTTAACATCATTCACATTGGTTACAAAACAATCTATGAATAACAATCATAAGTTGTCAAATGTATGGGGAATATAACTACTTTTTTTCTTCAAGGAGGCAAATGTAAGTAATAAAAAGGAATTAAATACATTCAATTCATTCATTATAAATCATAAACCTCCTTTATAAATCTTATTCATCAAGCCTTACAATCAATATCCTTCGAGGCCATCATTTCCACCCTTAATACTCAATTTTTCACCAAAATGAAGACAAACATACCACTATAGAACATATATGTAGTGTGATTTCAAGTTAAACAAGGATAAACAATGATTTTCTCACTATCTTCCTTTGGAAAAGAAGCAATCATCTCCAATTTCACTAAGAAAACTAAAAAAAATGGTCTGTATAGGCTTCAAAAGATATTCCAAGTTAATCTACCAAATAAAGACTAGGTAAGGCATTACTCAACCATCAAGAAACATTTCTAACTAGTTAAATAAATTCATGTAAAAAATATATTCTTAAAACACTTACAAATTCATTAGGGAAGTCAATATTCACACACAAGAAAAAGGTTAAAGAATTCAAATATTCAAAAAGAAACTTCTTAACAACGCAATTAAAATATTGGATACCATGATTTATAGATTATCAACTTAAATGAGTATAAGAGCCATTCCTAAATATAGTCCTTTTGTAAAACACTTAGTATGCATTCTTTTCCAATACATTTCCATACATAATTTGCAAACTAATTAATTCCAAACAACCATTTTACTCAACACCTACAAGGAACTTCAAATAAATTTCTCCTAATCAATAATAAATTTATATGATCCAACTTAAATGTCATGAACCGATGCCTTGATAATGATAAAAATTCAATGAATAACAATCCACTTCAAAGGAGAACCTCCTTTTACAAAACATTCAATGCACATGATAAGATAAGATAATCCTAAGACTAGGTCTCCTTGGTATACATATATAGCATACAAATTGTACAATTATAATGAAAGGGTACAATGAAAGGTTCTAACCGGCCTACTAATATAACACTAGAAATGTAATACCTCAATATCTAGGGATTCATAAGGGATTTTATGCTTAACATGGGGCTTTGTCTAGGGCTTAACATTCCCCTCCCCTTCAAATAAGTGGTGTACTCAACACTTGAAAACCACATGTGCTTCTACATGAAGAACTCATCTTCTCATGTTGCCTCTTCCATTGAAAAGTTATTCCATTTGATGAGGTACTTAATAATGGCTCAATTTCATAGTTGTTTAATCCTTGTTTCAAGGATTGTTTTTGGTTCTAGTATGATTTTTTCTTCTCCATTAATATATGATAAAATAGTTTGGATTAGGATCTTGTCTCCGATTATATTCTTTAAGCAATAAACATGGAAGACTAGATGTATACCTTTTGGGTTGGAATGAATAACATGGACATGATCTTGAGTAGGTGGAATACCCTTAGGCATCTCTCCAAATACATTGGAATGATTGTTGATAACGTTTTGGAGAACCATTGGAGTAGAGGATATAGATGTTTGAACATCTAGTGAGCACAATTCTGAAATTTCACCTTGGTGTCCCTTTTTGAGTAATTTTGATGTTGTTAGAGCTTATCACTTTAGATGGTTTCCCTTGGATACCTCTAAGCTCAAATTCCTTTCCTTCGGAGGAAAATATCATGAAAAGATATTGAAAATTAAGGGCCACTATTCCCAATGCTTGTAACCATTGGACCCCTAAAACAACATTAGCACCACCCTTTTAGATTTCAATCATGGGACAATCCAATAAATACTCCCCAATATTGAGCTTAATACTATGGAACTTCCCTTAACAATTTTCAATACCTCCATCTACAATCATTACTTGAAACTTTGGTGCTAGAAATACAAAGCGATTGAGAAATTTTTCTAATTTGTAATTGATGAAGTTATGGGTACTACTAGAATCAATAAACACTATCACCTTTGTTTTTTGATATATCATTATATATTGAGGGTTTTCAGAGCACTGATGTTGGCCAATGCATGACAAGATATCATTGGAGTATTCTCTTGTAGCTCTAGATATTGTGATGGTTCCAATTTGTGATCTTCTTCCTCTTCACTATATATGTAGAATATTTTCTTCTCACCATATTTATGCCCCTTACTGTACTTTCTATCACAATTGAAACATATTCCCTCTTCTCTTGTTTTATCCATTCACTGAGGTTTCAACCTTGTTGGTTGTGTGTGGAGAGGAGAGGGAGCATGGTGCTCTTTATAGTTTTTAGTGACCACTCTTCTAGTATCCATATGTTTACTTTCAACTTTCTTTGACAAGATGAATGCATGCTCTAGGGATTTAGGTTCAAAGAGACACACTTCATGTTGGATTCTTTCCTTTAAAGTTCCCATAAAGATATATAATAGTTTATCCTCTGGAATTTCCTTTACCCTCAGACTTGGTTTTCGGAATTGTTGAATGTGCTCTATAATTGGAACTTTTTGCTAAAGATTTATCAATTGAACAAAGAATGTATTTTTCTTAATATCCCCATAATGCGCTATCAATTCCTCCGTAAAAATGGACCAAGATACAATAGAATACTTTTGTTTTCACAAAGCCATTGATACCATACAAAATGGTCATTTTATAAATACAAGGATGTAATAATTACCTTTTGAAGGGTTGACACTTAGTGTAAATAAAACAATTGATCCATCTAGAATATCCATGTTATAGGATCCTTAACATCAAACTTACTTATATTGTTCTTCAGAATGAAGTAATTCCTTGGTGCCAACTTGAAGCCCTAATTTTGTGGATCTTGGAGTAATGAATGATCATGATTTTGAGATTCATTATTTGTTCTCTCTAAATGTGACAAAATACTCCCCGTATGTGATTAAGTCTCAACAACCTTGTTCTCTTTATTTCCATGATTTCCTTGGATCTCCATATCCCTATTAAGGATCCTTTGTAAGATAATGTTTCTATGGACTTCATGGATTTTTGTATTTTTTGTACTTCTTCCTTCTTTTCATTCATGGATTTTTTAATTTCTTCCTTATTTTCATCCATCTTCTTTTTCATTTGATCTTCCATGTCCTTTTTAAGGAACTTATGAGAACATGATAAATATAGTAGTTTCAACATACTACCACTCATTTAATCAACTTGGTTATTTAATATGGATAGCTTGTTTTCGAAATATTCATTTTCTTCCAACGTCCTATGTGAGCTTTCTAGAGGTTTACTAGAAGTATCATATATTGAAGTACCCATTGTCATTGGAGAAAATAATAATAATTAAATTTTTACTCCTTACAAATTATGGTTATCCTTCAAGAGTGTGCTCATTGGAAAAGGTTATAGGATCCTAAGGACAAGGGAGTTTCATGTGTTATGGATTTATGATATATGTGTGGGGTCCAACAATAGTACTCAACCCAATATCTTAGGGAAATAACTAATAAGGCTGAATTGTTCCTTTAGTCGTACTACCCGACTACCCATGTACTAGAGAGTGGTCTCCCTAAGTGTTGTTCTTGGTGTAATATAGCAACAAGATAGTCAAATATCTTATTTAAGGTTGATTCCATGTATACCTAGGGTACTTCCTATATACCTGTTATAATCCAAGGGTTTGTATGCATATGTTACTAGTAGTCCTTCACATAGAGCAATATACAACAATATACTAATATATAGTCACACACATAGAGAAGAGAAGGTAGAGAACATAAAGTAATGGGTAGAAAAACAATAATCATTTTATTATGATATAAAAACAACGGATAAGATAAATTCTCCATTGCATGGATGCACATATTTATACTCATTATTATGTTACAAGGTAGTTCTAAATGTCTAACTACCTAGGTTGGTCGACTTCACTAATTGATTGACCAACTTACAGAATCGACTACATTCTCAGTCAACTATCCTTTTAATTTGGTTAGTTGTTGATTCTAGTCAACGAGGCCAACTAGCCCTTCCAACATATCTCCCACACCCAATTCCTTATTTTTCCTAAAGAGTAGGGAGATTTACATTTTATAATGAAGAAAGAGCAAATTTTACACAATTTTGAAGAAATAACAACTTTACAAGATGAATTCATTCAATTTGGATCCTTCATGGTGGTTTGGACGATGAGGATTATGTTCATCTAAAATGGACAACTTTGACTACAAATTTTTTTCTATCACCACTTTTTTCTAATACTTTTGGTTTCTTTTTGGGTCTACAGACTAGAAGAATGATTCGGTCATTTCTCTCTCCTGCAAGCCTTTTTTGGTGATATTCTTTCGGATTCATCACAATAGTTTACAAATCGATGTTTCATACCAAATAAATGTGGTCCATCATCAGGATAAGATATGAATAAAATATAATCAGTAACAAGATATTTATATGAAAAATTAGGTTAAAGCTTTAGTAGAGAGTTGACTCACTATATAATGGAAAACCTAAAATATTACATTTTAGTAGAGAGTTGACTCACTATATAATGGAAAACCTAAAATATTACATGTTTATTACCTAGAATGTATTCTAGTGGATAAGGTTGGGATCCAATTTTGATTAATCTTCCAACCATAATCCCTATTTAGGTTGTTAGGTTGTTTTTCTATCTCGATAGATTCCCTAAATTTTCTATTGTGATAGTGATCTACTCTAGCAAGAATTTTGGCCTCTTCAATACAAATGTGATGTTTGGCCTTGTCCGAGTGTTCAACCAACCTTCAAACCCATAAAAACTATTAGAAATTCCCTCAAATTGTTCAAGGACCTCATTGATCCCATTGAGCAAAAAGGTGTCTGCATGATCCATTGCTCCTATGTAAAGAAATACATAGGTGAAATAGGTCATTCCATTAGAATTGCGATTCAAGAACATGCCAATGATATGAAGCACAATTGCACTTGTACCTCCTCTTTGGATGAACACTCAGAAAATACCAACCATCACATTTGTATTGAAGATGCTAAAATTCTTGCTTGAGTATATCACTATTACAATAGAAAATTTAGGGAAGAGGTCGAGATAGAAAAACAACCTAACAACCTAAATAGAGATGATGGTTAGAAGATTAGTCAAAATTAGATCCCAACCTTATCCACTAGAATTGATTCTAGGTAATAAACTTGTAATATTTTAGGTTTTCCATTATATAGTGAGTCGGCTCTCTACTAAATCTTTAACCTAATTTTTCATATAAATATCTTGTTACTGATTAGATTTTATTCATATCTTATCCTGATGATGGATCAAATTTTTTTGGTCTAAAAGATTGATTTTTAAACTATTGTAATGAATCCAAAATAATATCACCAAAATACTACTGATCGCAGAAGTCTTAGAACCACAAGCCTCTATTGATCCATATGGCCAACATCTACAACTCCCCTTCCTTGAATCTACATTAGAGTTGAGCACTATCCAGTTGGTGCGGAGGTGCCTTAGGTTGAACTATGGACTCTCAATTCTAAAAAAGAGTGAAGCTCTTCAAAATTTAAGGACCTTTCTAGAAAAATGGTTCGTCCCAGGGAAAATATAAAATTTAAGGACCTTTCTAGAAAAATGGTTCGTCCCAGGGAAAATATCCATGTAGATGGATTGGCTGTCAAGATCCTTTGTCCTAAGAAATTATCAAAAAAATTCTCTAGCTTGCAAATGACTTCCTCCTTCCTCCCTTGGGTTCCTTTTATAGAAAAATTGACACAAATATTCATCTATTGATACAAAGGAAAATGATTACTACAACTTGACTTGTGTAATTTTTGACATGGCCTTGAAAATTTTTGTAACTTCCTTGTTTTTAAACCCCAAACTAGTAATGTATATTGTAGATGTAGTATATGGCCCAGAGCCAAGTGATTTATATTGTAAATATAGTATATGGTCGAGAGCCAAAGTGATGTAATGATGTAAATTAAATATAATGAATAAAATGTATTTCCATTTGTAGATGGACACAAATGGATATTTGGGGGCTAAGTGTCCACAAGAGAGGGAAGGGTTCCAAGGGGGAGATTTTTCCCATGTCCATTAAACCAAACCCCATTTCTTATATCTTTCTAAATTATCCTTATCGTGAACCTTCCATTAGTTGTTGAGTGTTATAGAGCCCAATCATTGAATTCGTGTAAGAGGGTGGGTGGGAGCATCAGATCCCATAGTTATTGAGAGCATGGGGGATGAGTACAATCATCTTGGGGAATGAGAGTCACATCCCATAGTTATTGAGAGCATGGGGGATGAGTACAATCATCTTGGGGAAGAGTGAAATTCAATCAAGGAAGAAAAAGAGGGGAATTTCATATGGGTGGGAAACTAAAATTATCCATTCACGTTTTTGGATAGAGAGAAAATTTTACATTGATTTATTTGGCTAGCAATGGAGTTCTGAGTGCTAAATATTGAAGGTAGATATTGTGGGAAAGTTTGGTAACTTCTTGGAGCTAAAAATTTGTGGAGAAAGAGGATGCGTGCCTGGAAGTAATGTGTTTTTCAAAATTCATCAAGGAAGCACACATTTTTCTGCTGGGTGAATTCATGTTGCAACTGTAGAATTACTGAGGTCCCGGAAAGTAGAATTATTTTCCACCATGTGTTGGAAGCCCTGGATGGCAATGGAAAGGCCTAAGGGACTGTGAGGAATGAAGGGGGATTCCATCCCTTGGGATTTCCAGGTTGAGGGAAAGAGAGATGGCATACTAAAATTTGATGTGAGAATTGATAGTTGAGAGTGGGACATTAGCTAGCCTTAGGGACCACCATCTCTTGTGGATTCATAGATCCAGTTTGAGGGTGTCTTGTAGTTGAGATATGGAACAACAAGGATAAAGTTGGGAGGAAAGTTTTTCCTCTGTAGTGGGTTGCACATTTTATAAGACAACTCTTCTATTTGTTGTATTTATTCATGTATAATGATGATATAGTTGTAGTGAAATTTACTCTGAGATATATTTGGTTATTATTGCTTGTTGTGAGCATAATGATGCATTGAAATATCTATTTAAGTGGTTGAATAATGTTGTATGCATTTAGTTGTTGCAATTCATAGCTAGGCAATGGAATTTATGTTTTTAATTAACATGGTGCATTGTGGAAGATCGAATGTCATGTTGTGTATGTTATTTCTGAATTTAGAATTGGTATCATAAAATTTTGTTTGGGTCGTTTTAGCATGTGACGTGACCCAACTGGGGGTTGGGTATGATACAAAGTGGTATCAGAGGTTCTGGTTCAACACTGGACCCACATGGGCTAAGAACTAGTGTGAATTTGGGAAATTTGTTGTTACAAAATCTGGTTTGAGCGAACTTGGGGAAAAATAGTGGAGAGACATAACAAAAATCCCCAAATTCATGGGAAAATTCAAGATTTAGTTTCCTTAGAAATGTAAATCCCCAAATTCATGGGAAAATTCAAGATTTAGTTTCCTTAGAAATGTTTGATATGTTTAATTTCATCAATCGACCAAATTATAGAGTTAAATTCAACCTGCAAGGTAAAAATTCTCATTTTAATGGAGTTCAAAGGACCTGGGGGAGTTCAACGAATCGATGGTCAAGATCACACTTGATCTTGAGATTAACAAACTAGATTTGTTATGATAAATTTAAAAATTTCCAATGTTTTCTAAGTTTGGCAAGGTTTTCAAATCGAGGATCGAGATTTATTTTCGACAGTTGGGAAAAGGAGACAGATTGACAATATGGACTCATTTTCAGCTGTTGGGAGGTTGGAACATAATCGACGAATAAGATCATTCTAAATGGAAGATCAAGGGCCTAGATTCGTCAAAGAATTTGGCCAAAATTTATAAGTGTTGAAGTTCACCAAAACAATTCGTCGATGGCCAATGGTTGGGGATTGATAGAATTTGGAGAAGGTTTCATGCATCCAAAGAGGATCGCTAATTTTCTATGGTAGATGATTGAGGATCGAAAAAATTTGACAAATGTTTCATGCATTCAAATGGGATTGATGATCATCGATGACTGATGATCGGGGATCGAAAAAAGTTTGGGAGAGTGTTTATTCATCCGAGAGAAGTCTTAGATCATCGATGGTCGATGATCAAGCATTGACATATTTAGAAAAGTGTTTTAAGTATATCGGAAAATTGGTGTAGATTGATGGATAGTTGGATAGTTGGTTTTCATTGATGTCAACCATTGGAGAGTGATGTTGTAGATTGATGTGAACCCTTAGAAATTGATATCAACTTTTGAGTATGTCTGGTAACTAATTTAGGTAGCCCAAAGGTATGGGTAAGGGACCCAATTTTGTTTGAGTTATAAAGGCATGAATATCAATGAATATGTAGGTAAGACTATTATAGATGGATAATATACATCATTCCATTTCCATTGATATGTGGAATGCCACATGGTTCCTCACGATGAGTGAGATATGGCCTTGTGAATTTGGAGGACCCCCAAGTGTATTCTAGAAGCCCCTAGAAGGTAACAAAGAAGTCAATTATTCTAGAAAGTCTTCAAGAATATTCCTCGTCAATGTGGCTTCAAGGATAAATTAATTAAATAATAAAGTTGACAAAGTGGCTAAGTGGACAAAGTGGCTAAGTGGAAAAAGTGGTTAAGCAGACAAAGTGGCTAAGTGGACAAAGTTGGTTAAGTGGACAAAGTGGCTAAGTGGATAAAGTGGTTAAGTGGAAAAAGTGGCTAAGTGGACAAA